>CAJNIZ010033146.1:0-30205 GCA_905231905.1 Symbiodinium pilosum | reverse complement strand
CATGCGCTTGCGACAGCTTCGCTACTTGCTGAAAATTTGGGGTGTCGCTTTTCAGGTGGTCCCGTCGCTTTGCAGTGTTTTTGCTCGACATGTCCACCGCATACAAAATTCCTTACAACCGAGTATTGACTGTGGCTCATATAACCATTTACACCTCTACAGGGAGCCTGTGGGTACAGTGTACCCTCCCCCAAAACATCGGACCCTTTGTAGGCCCCCTTTTAGACTTCCATATCCGCCAGGGCCAGGTAGAGCTTGAGGGTCCCTTAGACACGGACCAACCCCAATGCCCGATTTGTGAAGCCCAGAGCTACCCTTCAACCGCACAAACGCCTTTGTGTTTGCAGGCTTCTGAAAACGCGGCTTTCCCACTTAATTACCAGCTTCTTAACCATTGGGAGCTTGTCCAAAACAATTGAAAATCTAGAAGGTGGAGCGTAGGCTCCCTTTCTTCTAATCCCCCTGTTTGCATCCTTAGGGTCTCCCATGTCTTAGAGGTAGCCACCCAAACATTGCAGACAACCCGACACCCGGAGCCAGTCACCGCTACAGAACACAGCCATGGTCCCTGGTTTGCGCCCGTTTCTTTAGAATACGGGCAATGCTACGCAGAAAGTTCCCTGAACCATGTAGTATGATTCCCAGCAGTCCATGTTTCCACTGCTGCCGCAGCGAAAGGCAGAGCATGGGTATGCAATGAATTTGAGGTCTTTGGGGTCAAGGGTGTGCAGTTTAGGTTCGTGGTCGGGCTTGGGTTTTGGAACTATGTAGCTTACGGTGCAGTGAGGTGCAGGGCTTACAGAGTTTAGGCTTGTCTGGTGCTGTAGCTCCAGTGCTGGAAACATTTGGCAAACCTAAGTGGCCTTGTAAGTAGTAGAGATAGCTTGGTATGTGAGCTCGGGTCTGGACATCTGCCAGCACAGAACTGCCTATGTATGCTTAGGGGATGGGCGTGTTGATGGACGCAGCCTGATCTTAGTCTACTAGAACACCATACAGTCCACAAGACATGAACTATTTAGGGGCATGCAGGATTTTGGGTTTCAACAGTGTAGACAAAAATAGAAGTCTGCTAAACACCAACATTTTCCAAACCTGTTCTTGTTAAGGCCCCTACACTACAGTCCCAGTACAGCCCTAGATAGGAAAGACTCAATCTAATGTGCCCTTTTCTTTGCTCTAACCTTTTAGGGGTGCAACAGTAGTCTTATGCCGCTTCCCTTTTCTTTTCCTTTTGATTCTCTAGCTCCGGCATTCAAGTTCTGGGTTTCAGGCACTACGTAGCAATTGTGGGGCTGAGTATCCTACCCCGTGATGCAGGCTAGGCCTTCTTAGCAGGTTGGGGCTTCCTCAAAACCTTGAGCGGAAGAGGTTCATTGCAGAGATGCGACGCTTCTCTTGGTGGTTTGCCATCATGAAAATTATGGTTCTATCCAACAGTGACCCAGTTTAGAGTTTGAGGCTTTTAAAACTGAAGGTGCAGGGCTAGGGCTTGAAGGTATTGGGCAAATGGCTGGGATTCAAGCCCTATTGTATGGCAGTCATTTCAAGGCTAGGGTCTGGGGTTTCAGGTTAAGGGTTTGGGGTACAGGTCTAGGGTGAAGGATTTGGGGTTACAAGTCTATAGGGGCAGGAAACCTGCTGAGGAAGCTAAAGTGAGCAAAAGTTGTCACGGCCAGCGCACGACAGGGCTTGCTTTGAATTTGGCGATATCTTGCCAGCATAGAAACTCCTTCTAGCAATGCCGGCAGCATGCTTAGAATGATGGCGAGCCAGATGGACAGGATCAAAATTGCATAAAATTGCCCTCCCAAACATAACACGAAGCCCTGAAAGAGCGCTCACAAGTGGCTTCTGAAGAGTTTCATGTTTGTGTTGTGAGGTGTGCACCTCGTCCCTTAACCCTAGTTTCTGGGAGGGTATATTTTTTCATGGCAGGATGTCTCGATGTAAGGTTTACAGAGGGATCAAAGGGTAGCTTTTCGTGCCTGGACCTGGTCGAACTGGAGCAACTGCCATGGGCCTGAACACAAGGAACATGATGGGCTCAGGGTCTTGGGTTTGGAGGCTCAGGGGTTTGGGGCTTCTGAAAAGAAACCATACCAATGAGTAAACAAGGAGGACCACTAAAACATGATGGCCTTTCAAAGCCAGCGGTTTGTTTGGGGTGGGGTTGAGGGCTTAGAGTTTAGGATTCAGGGGCTTGGGGTTTAGGATTTGAGGCCCCAGCAGTAGTCGTCGTAGTAACAATCTTCGTCGTAGTCGAAATAGGTAGAGGTGGTAGCAGCAACAATAGTGAGTGCAAAATGCAAGGACAAGATTTCTAGATGGGATTCGTCGTCATTGTTGTCGCGGTCGTGTGTTGTTTGGCGGTGGTGGAGGAGGCTGTGGCGCGCAGGACATACAGTGTATAAGCACTCTACACTCCAAATCTGAAAGACATCATCCCCACATACAGAGCCAGTAGGCCATACGCATTATCCACATTCCCCTCATGTCCTTCCCTGCGAGTTCATTGTCAGATGAGACCTAGACTGCTTCAGAAGCGCCACAAAAGCCAAATCCTGCACCCTATCGCTACACCCGGGGTGTATGGTGGGGTAGTATGACATTCTGTGCTCTTCCTGCCTCGTCTCGGCTTCCGCATGGCGAGGCTTTGGAGCTGGAATTTCCTGCTCCTGCGCCAGGGCCCACTAGGGTTTAGGTTGGGTTGATGGCTCAGGGCCTCGGCATGCCTCGGGGTTGCCCCGAGCAGCATTCAGGATGTTGCTTCGGAATGTGCACGTATTTCGGGCGCGCTTGGCAATGCTAGAAGCCAGCCTGCCAAAATGAAAATTCTTACCAGACACAATCCCATAGCCCAGGAACCTCAATGATAAAGCCCCAAACCTCTACCTAGACCTAGACCTCTATACCCTACCCCTTGTTCAGGACACCTAGTTTGATGCCTTTTACGTGTAGTATCTTGTATATACAAATTAGGTACCCCTAGTAGAGGGGTAGGGTATAGAGGACTAAGCAAATAGGAGCTATGGACAGTCAGAGTGCTTTGCCCGTGAATCGAACACCCAGCAAGAACTGATCACATGCAGCCCTACCTGTAACCAAAATTACCCAGCAAACCCTAAACTAAAAGCTACACCCCAGACCGGCTGCAGGGCGTTGACGCTACTGAACCCTACAACTCTACGACCTGTCAAGGACTCCTACTTCAAGGAGCTTGTGCCAAGTTTCCATTCAATCTTTTACCACCCTAGGAAAAACGTGTGCAGTAGACTCGCATTCTAAACTGAAGGTTTCTTTCATTTCTGGGTCGGGGCGTTATTGCTAGGGTGATGTGATTCATATGCGACTGCGACGAGGCCTAACCCAACAGAATCGGGCCTTGGGGCAGAGTATACTAGAAGATAAGGGCCACCGGGCAATAGCAGTGGTGACTATTCACGCCTCTACATTCAGCGGCAGCATCTTTCAATGTCTGAAGCAGACCCCAGCCCATAAGATTAAAGGTGCTGCCCTACATTCGTGGGGACAGTTTGATATCAAGGCTAAGATGCCAAATTAAGCGTTCTTGTCGACTGCGATGGCGCTCACCCTAACAGCGCGGGCCTTTTGATTTTTCATACGGGCACTGAAGAAGGACTGGTGCCAGACTACAGGTTTTGGGGTACTTAGGGCTTAAGGTTTTTCAGTGGGCATTTTCAGAGTTTTGACTTGCCGACGTGGTCTGTGCTACAGAGCAAAATGCCACAGCGGGGTGTAAACATTAACGCTGCTTCAACGAACACATCCTTATCCAATCCCTGAGCCTATAAGAAGCTTGCGCTAAACAACCTCAGACCATTTTAGCAGGATCCATGGTCCAAAAACATCACCTTTTGCTTAGCATCCACCGGCTTGGGTGGTACAGGGGGCTTCATGGCAAGGGCCTTGGGTGAGGCATTTGGGAAGTACGCCCATAGAAGTGGAGTCAAGCAGGCTGTTGGAGGATTGGCTTAAAATGAGAAATACAGGGGAACAATACTTGAAAATGTTCAGGCTGGTACAGTACTTGGGCTTGAACCGGTCATCATGTTTTGGCATGCATCCTCGTGGTGCTCAATGCTAAGGCCGCCAAAGAACACCTTAGTTCATTCAACCTTCAAAAGCCAAACCAAACCAAACACCTCAAGATTTCACCTCTAGATCCCTTGCACACTCAACGTGAAACCCTACAGCACTATAGGCCCTGACCCGAAAGCCACAAAACCCAACATCAGTCCTTGGCAGACATGTAGCCGGAAGATATCATTTTCGGAGCCGGAGGTATTCTCGGCTCCTCCAACCCAGAAATTCAGAGAAATGGAGACTTGGATTTCTTGAGGCTTAGGGCAGTTTAGGCTTTGGGCTTGGACTCGGATTTAAGCTTAGGGTTGATGGGCTTGCAGGGTAAGGACTTGTAAAAGGCACGCTGTTTCGGAGGTCCTCCTCAGGGCCTCATAGACTTTCTGTTGCACACTAAAACAAATCTAGACGCATATACTGCATTGCAAAAAATGGCAGGGTTTGAGAGGAGGCAGTTTCCCTGGACATGCCAGACTTGACATCCTTGAAATTTGATGGTTCCTGGCCCGAAGAAGGTCATAGTGTGATGAGCAGTTCAGGATTTCAGGATTGTGGCTTCCGCCTGATCCCAACAAACGCCCGCTTTGCAAGCCGTATACTTGGAGCTGATCAAGGTGTGCTGGCCTTGGAGAGGGTCTGATGACGTAGCCCATTGTTTGCATGCGCCTGTTTGGTTCCTGGCTTCATCAGAAGAATACACCCGATAGCCTCAAACCGAGATGGGACCTCTCAATAAAGCCCCAAAACCCTAAACCATAAACATACACAGGACCACGCTCTGCACCCTCAAACACACCTAGCTCCAGGGTCCTACCTTCCCTCGCTTTCCTACGATTTTGGCGCCAAGGTACGCCACTGGGATTGGGTCTCTTGAAGAAAACCTGCTGCAATGTCGGACCCTCTTTAGCCTTGAGTTTTCCTAGAATATGTTTTGGGGGCCGCATATTTAGGATCAAGGGTAATGATTGTGAGGTCCCCTATAATGTATTTGATTTTGGGGCAAAATCAAGCATGGGAATGATTCACAAGCCTCCCGTTTAAATCAATCCACAAGTACCTAAGAACCGTGGCAGGCTGGGGGCTTTATTGAGAGACCCTATAGAAATTTCTAGTTTTCTGGTGACCCTGTTGCAAGGGGAAGGGCGGCCTACAGTAATGATGGTCCCACATTAAGGCATTCCGTATAGCAATGTATGGACCATACCTTGAAAACAACGGGGGACTTTGGAAATATACTTGTAACTTCCCCTAAAGCTTGATAACAACCCAAGTTATCACCCGCTACTGATCCACTTGACAAATCCCATTGCCCCTCCTTATTGAGGGTAACTGGAATACTAACAGTCTTGGCGAGAATACAACAAATGAAAGCCAGAGGATGCCTGCAATTTCAGCGATGAACTCTATCTCTAAGTCCTAAATGGGATTTCCCAAAATTAGGTGTATCTTTCTGAAACCACTACAAAAAAATATGCCATTAGGGCAGGAAACTCCCAACTGCCGACAGGACCCATAGCCCATGAGCTGCACCCTAAACAACCTGACCTCCCAACCCGGATGCCTCTACTCTGTCGGAAGTAGCCCCTGTGGCTAAGCTCGGCTGAAGAGACTTCGGCCGGGCCTTGGCCAATGGAATGATCTTCTGGACTTGTGTCACAGGCTTAGGGCGTAGCGTTCACGATTTGGGTTTACACGTACTTTGGTGGAAGTTGTGTGGCAAGGATAATGGCCCATAATGTGAGGTTCGATAGTACCGGGGTATAACTCGCTTTTTCCTACCTGGGCTTAGGATTTTGGAGCTTCTCCTCAATGTTTGTCCCTTTCTCGTGTTCTTTTGAAGGCAATAAATTTTCTGTACATTTGAGATCGGGTTTTCTGGTGAGTCGCTGGTGAGAGTACGCAGGCGGCTTCCTTACGCCAAGTGGTGAGTGCACATACTGGATGCCCAGCTGAAATCATACGCAACAAACATGGCTCCTATACTGACCCTTGGACTGAGAAACACTGACCTAGGAGTCAGGGCTGCTGGTACCCCGACAAAAAATTGACATCTTAGATACAATGCTCTTTGTCAAGAGTACAGCAATGACGCGCAGACAAACGTTGGCAATTGTTCAAGCTTCTACATTGAGACTTTAAGGGGCCCCAAACAGGACAAAACCCCTGATCAACTCTCCTTCCGCAAGGAGGCTAAAGAAGGGAGACCCCAGGGGGTTTCTCAGGGGCCTGTGGAAATCTAGCTTAAAACCTGGAAAACAGCAAGCCCAAATGGTGATGGCAACGCAACGAAGAGGAAAGCTATCGACAGACCCTTCTTATTGCAACTTTGGGAGGGCATCATGTAACGAAAGGGTCTCGGTCTCTTGTCAAAAAGCTGTTGAAAGGGTAGCGCTGAATATAAAGAGTTTGGCGCGTAGAGTTTAGTTTGTGTTTTTTAGATGGTGGGTTGTCAAAATGATGGTCCTGTTCTTGGGGCCCTTTAGCAGTATGCGCCCAAATATTGTAGGAAACATAAAAGGGGCGGTACCATTGACTACCCCGCCCCCGGGGTTAGGATCACGCAGCTGCATGCAAAGGTGAACCTTGTAGGCAGTTGACCCTCACATCCAGGCCTAAGCTGGTCCCAGGACTTCCAAGATCACTAAGTAAGGACATATGCCCGATATTGTAATAAGGTTCCAAACATTGCAACGGTATATTCCTGATATAGGATTAAGGGTTTTGGAGTCCGGGGTTGGGGTGGTAAGTCAAAGACGTAGCTCCCTGCTACGCCCCGTCCCTTATAACAACAGGATTTTGGTAATCTCAACCCCGAGGACAAAAACCTGATTAGAGTCATATGATTTTTGGTGTTGGGGTAAGCAAAATCCCAATATTACCGAAACCCTCCATCCTACACTTCGGCCTCCCTATCTACTGCCTTTCTTCCGTGCACGCCTCAATCATCACCTCCCCCAATTTTGAAGCCTGAATCTTAGACGTGTGAAGGTTTAATCGGGGCGCAGTGATTTCAAATTTTGCGCTGAACAGCAGACATGGGGATTCTGCCAACCTACGTCCTAAAACGTGAAACCCGGGTTTCTGAGCCTCAAGTCCAAACAGATAGGACAGACGAAGAATCAAACTTCCAAGCTCCAAGGTCCCAACTGAAGCATTGATTGTGCGTACCGGCGGTCCGGACCTTTGAGCAACACATGCTTAAGGTTGTTAGTCTTTGGGTTGTGGGGTTAGGGCTTGGGCTTCAGGACTGAGAGCTCAAGATTGAAGGCTCAAGGTTTAATATTTTGACTACATGAGTAGAGTTAGGCTGTGTGGTGTCTACATGAGGATCTGATAGCCTTGCCAGTTGTCATTTTACTGGTTGCGCCTAAACCCTAAACCCCAAAACTTTGCGGCTTACGCCTGTTCGGGCTTTGGAGCAGGGTTCGGGGCTTAGGTTTTGGAGGGTTTAGGGTTTAGGGTTGATTTTGAACATTCGGAGTTCGGGCTTAGATTTGAGGCGCAGCCAACATTATGAGTAAGTTTTTCCGGATCAGTAGGAGCATCATTCCAATTACTGGAAGTATTGTGAAACATGTCAGTCAAGAGGCAATATACAGAATAGTGCAGGAACAATTGAGACTCGAAGTTAAGTAAAGATGACCATCATCCTAAGCATTCGAGTATTCGAGAACTCATGCGAACTTGCAGTTCCGACAACAAAACTTGGATGTTGTTCCTTCGTTTGACTTGACACTCAGAAGGCGGTAAAGCCGAGAAAGAGGCCCTACCGTCACTGGAAAAATCTTCCACTGGTTTATATACTCTCTATACCCTCTATCTATACACCAAAAAACCGGGCGCCTGAAGTGGTGCAAGATTTCTTTCATCCACTGTAAGTGAAGATAGCATTTAATTATGAGGATAGCGATTCATCCAGGATACGCTTTTCGTAATGCTGTTTGCAAAGTGCGTGGCAAATTCACGAACAGACCTAATCTTACTCCAATGGAATGATGGAATTTTGTATGAAGCGGGGGCCCAGCACAGACACCAATATATTATGACTCTGATTCGGACCCTGATTTTCGGGACTCTCGATAAGAAACCCTTAATTTTTGGACATGCCGGAATGTGGCAGCGTTGAGGTAAATGCCTCAAGTCCCCAAATAATACATATGCTCAATATCCAGTCTCAGGTGGCCGGGGGTCTATTACAGGAGCTAGACCTTGCCCAATATACCCTTGTGCCACGCAGCTTAAGGCTTAGTCGTAGTTAGCAGTTTCCGGCCTGCAAGCTGTGTGGGGTCTACAGGAAAGCATACATGACAGCTGTTGCTGGAAGCGGGGAAGCCTAAACCCTAAACAATGTGAGGGAGCTCGGGGATATCTAGCATTTGTTCGATGGAAGGGCCGGTTTAAATCGATAAACTTCCATATATGTAATTCGTGCAGATTTCAATGGCAAGGTCCCGTGTTGGCAGCCGAAATTGCATACTGCACTTTACAGCAGCCAAGGGCCTATAGTCTTCGGAATAACTCCTAAATATGATAAGCTGAGGTTCTTCAGAGGTAAGCTGTTGCACGCAGACGGCTTCGTTCTGTAACCCTCAACCCTCAATCCTAAACCCAGAAAGCTGAGCCCTGAGGGCTGCGCGATGTACTGGAACCCGGCAGTGCGTGCCCAGGCCCCTTCTGGAAAATCCTTGGCTTTGACCCGGGAGCTTTGGCGTAAAAGTCGCGACTTGATAGAATTCTTAGGGCTTATGGCGTCTACAGGCTTCATAGGACTTAGAAGGTTTCTGGGGGGTTTATAGGGTTTACGGTGTATATAAGTGTGATGGGACTATCATAGGTGTGATTACATCAAAGACTTTTGGCCTCATCGACTTCATTGTGACTGGGGCTGGCGCCTCTCGCTACTTCCAAGTGCATGAGCCATTGATCATAGCCCGCCACCTGGATTCCTAAACCCTGTAGGCCATCGACCCTACAGTAAAAGCTTCGACGAAGAGACGAGGCGCGCTGCCCTCCCCCCACACAAATACAAAACTCCACATAGGTCTCTCTTAGGATTCCTTGCTACTTGGGCGATGGCAATGGTGCTTCCTGGAGTCCGAATCGTTATCATTCTGGGATGCTGCTGGTAGTAGCACGTTGAATTGCATCATGAGCCCTGAACCTTACACCCTTAAGCTCAAGCCCCTGTACCCTGACCAACCCTTTTACTGTACAGTGCTCATTAGGGGTGATACCACAATCCTTGATCCCAAGGTCCTTATAGCTTGGCCCACCCCGGACCCCCAATATTTGTTATTGCTGCTGCTGCTGCTACTACTACTACTACTACCACCACCAACAGATGAGGGATCCATTCTTCCCCGGGTTCTATTTCATTTTCCGTTTGGTGCAGTATTTCGGCTTCCTATCAGGCCCTGATCAGAATCAATCCTAAACCCCAAACCCTAAGTTTCTTGGGCCATCAGGAAGGCAAAGACCAAAACAACCAGAGCAAGGACGAGAGGCTGCGATGTACCCGGGTCTGCGGCACGCTCCTTTACAGGGTTCCTATGGGGATTATAGGGCTAAGGGTTTTTGTAGGGTGCTAAATGTCGTAGAGTTTATGGATTCATGTTCAGGGTTAGGGGTTCTGGATCAGAGTTCAGGATTTAGGACTTAGCACTTAGGGCCGTTTACGGTTTAGAGTTGAGGGTTATAATGAAGAATCACACAGAAAGACTACGGGAAATGAAAAGCAAACGAGGGTTCTATGAGAGAGTTTACGGGGTTTATGAAGTTAGTGTTTGGGGTTTAGGTGGTCAGTTCAGAATTGGAATTGGGGGGATTGGACTTTAGGTCGTGGACATCTTGCACCACCTATAGGCCCTTGCGTTAATTCCCAGTCAGTACAGGGAACATAATTAGGATGGGTGACGGATGTCTTTCATCAACAGTATACCTTTAAGCACATAAGATCCTGCTCCTAAACACTAAGCCCTCAGAACATGTTAAAAAATGCAACTGCTGGCATCTCCTTAGCCTTTACAACTCCTGTAGGCAAAATGATCCTCCCAGACCCTACATAACCATCTATGATCCCTGTCTGATCCCTTTATACACCTATAATGCCAGATATGTTGATTCAACCTGAATCTTGCAATGCGGAGCATTGCATAGATGACAAGCCTGAGAAGCTCCAAGCAACCTAGCCTTGCGAGTGCGGGGCTGACATTACCAAACACTTATCTTATCTACAGGGTTCTTGGCTTAGGGTTGAGTGTAGGAGCATCTAAATGAAGAACCATAGAATATAACCTGGCTGCTATTTGGATTTTCTATGTTTAGGGTATTAGCTGCAGCTGAACCTCACTACTTATGAAGGTAGGAATAGTAAGTTGGAGAGTCTGGTCGGCCAGCAATGTACCTTCCCTGGGACAGTGTGTACTAGTCCTGAGGTGACTGCCATGGCAGAGAAAAGTAATTCATTCTATGGACCCTCAACCTCTAAACTTAACCCCGAAGCCCTAAACCCCGAAAGCCTAAACCCATAAACACCAAAGACCACCCCCCAACAAAAAACTCTCCAACTCCTACCGCCAACCCCCCTCCAGCATCCCGAAAGGATCCCCAGCGCAGACGGCCTCGGCGGCAAAGAGCTCAACTAAGCCGGCCTAAGGGCTGCGAGCCAGGGGTTTGCAGGCGTTGGTGGGCTTTCAGGGCTCAGGCTTAAGGCTTTGGGGATTAGGGCTTGGAGTTTGAGATTGAGGGAACTTTCGGTTTGCAGGATATGGGCTTTAGGGTTGGGGCTGCTGGACCTGCGTTCCTCATTGGGATCTCGAGCAAGAAATGCCACGGGGACAACTTTAGGGGTATCCCAGTGCATTTAAACACATTTTGCAAACCCTTCCAGGGTGCAAAAACAAATGGCAAGGTTTAGGCTTCAACGGTCAGGACTTGGGGACTGTTGGGTTCAGGCATTTTGCGGGCTAGCGGGCGAGTCCGAAACAGTTGAATACATCGCATTCTGATAGTGACACGGTGGGTTAGTTTCGCGTGCTGAACGAAATGGACAAGTGAAACCCAAAACCATGTCTTATAGTTTTGATGGGCTTTTGGGCGATCGAATTACCGATCGAAATACCAACTTGGCAGAGAGGTGTCATAAACCTGTTGGGCTTCGGGCCGGGAGCGTCCGGCTCGTTCTAAGAAGTTAAAAATCACTAGCCACAGTTGAGTTTAAAGGATTCAGGGGCTGAGGGCTTAGGGTTGAGGATTCAGGGCTTGGGGCTGCAGATGGAAGGCTGTGGGCTGAGGATTTAAGGTTCAGGATTGAAACTTGATAGTTATGAGTGTTATTGCATTCTAAACTGTCCGATGGCCTGACACCAAGACCAAAAAGTGCAATTGAAGCCCCCAAGGGAGCAGCAGCACAATAGAATAGGCATTTGGGGAAACTTTTGATAGGAGCACATAGGTGAGGCAGCATGTATTGTCGCGTACTCAGGCTTCAGCTTCTGCGTTAAAACCCTAGATCCAAGAAGAGAATCATGAATCAACTATCCACGCGCTTCCTCTGTAGACGCCACCCCTTAGCCAGAAGCCTCCACGTGTCTCTGTAGCGCTGCATCCTCAGCAATGATCACTGGTGCAGGTTTGCTGCAGGATCTAATGTAGGGGCTATTTACTGAGCAAGTATAAAGAGTTGAAGTTGGTTATAAAAGAACTCAAGAAACAGAAGCCACGGATAATGGAATAGAACATGAGACGGAAACTGTGATCTATGGTGTTATAGGCGTAAGACGATAATTATGTAAGGAAATATTTCTGGCTGTTATTATTCGGGCTTTAACGTTGTGCGGCAGGAACTAGGCATGTGGATTGTTTACGTTTGAGGTTTCAAGGCTAGGGATTCAGGGGCCCAAGGTTTAGCACATCAATGTTGACGGTTTGTGTGGCTCTGGGATAAAAGGGGGCTAGGGTCTAGGATGTAGCGTTTAGCTTTAAGCGTTCAGGGCTTCGCGGCGTTTGGGGCTTCGAGGTGTTCGGTATATGCCTCGCGGGTTGGGGATTTGTAGCTTGTTGCAACAGCTTGGGCTTCAAATCCGAACTTGGATCAAATATAACCCCTGTATAATCCCAGCTTCCATTTCATTTTCCATTTTCTTTTCCACTTGATTCTCCATTATTGGGGTAATATGATCCTAATGTATCCCCAAATAAACTACTACCCTGAAGGGTTTCCCACAAAACCGGCCTCCGAGCCTCATTGAAGTCCTGAAGCTACAGCCCGGGTTGACGGCTTTGGGGCCGGCCTCTGGCTGTATTCGAAACTATGTTGGCAACCCCTAGCATCATAATTGGATGGTAAATCTGATAATCAAGACCTGGTAACCTGGTAGGAGACATAAAATGATTGGGGCGTTGGGGTGACCAAACTCGCCGTACTGAGCAAGGATCTGGAAGACCAAATCCCCTGAAGCGGCCATAGGCAAATGACACGGTCGATGTTCTGACAGTTGGGATTAACAAACACCCATACTCAACAGAAGCATCAACAGTGAGGCACCAGTCCTATTCCAGCACAGTCCCTGCAGAAATCCGTTGAGGTCCACAAGCCCTACCAGAAACCCTGAGTACCCACAAGCCCTACCAGAAACCCTGAGTACCTTCAGGCCATGAAGCTACAGGTTGAAAGCACAGGAGCTAGTTGGCCAAGGAATGCATCCCAAACGTCCAAGAAGCAGAAGGCCTTTGGGGTTGAGGGTACACTACCATACTGTTACTGTAAAGCCTAGGGCCCTGAAGCACTACCCCCTCCTGACAAAAACAAGTCAAGTGAACTAACAGCTGAACAGACCTTTGTAAGCCAAGGACAAGAAATTAGGTTCTTGCAAGTGTCCCGAGTGCTCAACCCATTTTCGCGCTACGCAATCTCTAGGGTTGCGCTGGGGTTGAAAAAAGGTTGCTTTAAGACTTCAATGTCTGCAACATAAGGTCTGTAGTTGCTTCAGGGTGTTACCTTTGGTCTTGGAGCTACGGGGTGTAGGGATAAGACGTCCTGGCTACTATTGACAGAGGAGATCCACCTTGGCCCTTAAACTACTCATATTTCTAAGATATGGGGAACTTAGGCTAGCGAAACATTTCCTGCGTGAACAGCACTACTAATGCTAAACATTCCTCTGAAATGACGCTGACGCGTGCGACGGCCAGCGTTGAAGCCCTTGTTTAGAGCACTCAGGTCCCTAGACTCAGCAAGCGCCAGAGCAGCCAGGAAGCAGACTGCATGCACTCCTCGACGACGCGGGGTCCCTGCTTCTCAATGAACCTGCTAGTGTAAAATTGCTGCATTTGGTCGGTCACATCGGTCTCCCTACCCTGAACGAATCAAGCTCCTTCTTGTTCCTGGGGAGGTGGCGCAACTTGCTGGTATGAATCTCAGCGTCTTCGGGCAGGTTTGAAGGTGGAAGGTTGAATTTCAAGCTGTACAGTGCCACGATTAAGCGAACCCAGCCCTAAAGCCGAGACCTGAATCGTAAATCTTCAACATAGATCTGATCCCGGAAGCCCTGTCCAAAATCTCTGATGCCCAAACCCTAGGCCCCCTAAACTAAACCCACTGTGAGACCTGAATCCTAGAGCCCAAGCCCTAAGCCAGTTCAAACCCTGAATGCTCAATCTTAAGCCCTCAATCCTACACCCTAAGCCCCAAACACTCCATTTTCCTGCTGATTGTAATTGCACTCCCCCAAATTAACATCGAAGCAGAAAAAGGCTTACAAAGACTACCGTCCTTTGACAAGGGACTATAGACAGTTCCACGCCAATTTAGCCAGGATGCTCCAGCAACTTTGGGGCCAATTCCGGCTGAAGTGATGCAATCCTCTCCTCGGCTTCTGCTACAAGATATAGTCCCCTTGAAGTAGATAGAATATGGGGTATATGGGGATCTTATTATAATGTACCCAAAGCCATATTCTATCTACTTAAGGGGGACTGTAGGTTTTAGGGAGGTGGGACCTCGGCTAATTCTTTTAATGGGTTTGGGGACTTAGGAACTCACCTGCATGCCAAATCCTGTCAGGTTCGCAACTACAAGGACCCTCTCCTCCTAGGGCTCCTCAACTGCAACGGTGTGATGTATGATTCGGGTTAAGGGTTCGGGTGGCTATAATCATATATCATGAACAACGGAGTGGAAACTACATAGTGTTTTTCAAGTCTATTTCATCAGAGTAGAGTTTGGGGGTGCATCATGGCATTAGTATGTGAGGACTAGAGAGGAATCACATTGAGGCTTTTGATAACATTTCTCACAAGGATTCCTTGCTGTTGCCGGCAGGGGGGGGGAAGCTGGTCAATAGGGGAGTATATTGGTTTAGGGTTTAGGGTTATGTTGGCGGTGGGAACGTGCTTAGCATCAAGGGGAACGATTGTTAAACCCTCCAAAGACCCAATCATTGTAGTTGCTGGAGAAACTCATGCATCACCCTGGTGGGTATACAATACTACCGCAAGTGCTGTGGCTTGGGTATGTAGGGTCATGGAATATTTTCCGTCAGCAGAAGGTTTTAGGTACGGGCCTTAAACTCAAAACCGCCTGGATTGCTTTACATCTTTCCTAGCTCAAGCCAGAACCATGGCTCGGGGGTTCAAGGCTTAGGTTTTGGGATTTAGGATTCAGGCATTTAGGCTTGGGGTCACTTAAGTGAATCAACAGAAGGAAGCTCCAGATTTGCAGGATTCGAGGCTTGTAGGGTGAGGAGTTGAGGTGTTTGGTGGCATAGCTTCTAGGGTTTCGGGATTCAGCCACTTTCGGTGTGGGGTAGCCTAATCCCTACACACCAAGCCAAGGGTTCCTCACAAGATCCCTTCCTGATGCAGACTCTTTTGTTTAGACCTTGTAAGTTTCCACCTGGGCATATCCCAATGTTCGACAACACTGAATGTAGGCTGTTATCCGCATAGCTACCTACAGTTAAGGGTGGGCTCGATAGGTTTTGCTCAAGTAGGTCTCAAGGTGAAAGGCATCAAACTCCCAAAGCCGCAAGGCCCTAAACCCTTTATTCTGTAAACCCCCTCAAGACCTCAACTCTACATGCTCACCTCCATGCTGAGGCGCTAGAATGCTATGACTCGCAGCCTGGCGCTGCTTTGGATTTTGGGTTTAGGGTGTCCCTATAATACATTCTCTACAGGGACTCCAACTCATTCCCAGATCATCCCTATAGATATGTACCACAAAATTCAGGAGAGTACACTTAGTTTGAGACACCAACCGCGCGAGGCTGAATGTCTAAGGGTGATTCAGGGGCCAGGTCGTGTGGACTATGTGGGTTCAAAGCTTCAGGGGCTACTTCGTGTTCAGGGAACCTGTGGCTTTGAAGGTTCAAAGGCCACTCCGAGTCTAGGGTTTAACGGGTAGTCGTTAGTTAGGAACCATGTAGGGTTCAAGTTGAGGACATGCTGCGCCTAAAGCCGAAAGCCTGAACCTCAGCCCGTTCAATCCAAACCCCGAACCCTAAACTGGGTTGCTGGTAGGGGAACTAAATTACGTCACGATAATGTGGGATGTAGGGTTAAGGAGAGGGGTACCAGATTCTGTAAGCTTCATTTGTTAAGCAACCCTGAATCTGGGTATCATGCAGAAGTCGAAAATCAAGAAAACCATTGTGTAATGGGAGGGGCCGTGGATGCATCGCAGATCACTACATTTACGCGCTGCATGCACCTACTTATATGCTGGAGGGGCTCTTACAGCGATTGTCTTTAATGATTAAACACAGACAGCTAGGCACAAGTACATATAAGTGGTTGTGTGCGGGCCATGCAGTTTGGATTCAAGATGGCTGGACATGCGGGGACAGGTGGGCAGGTTCTCAAAACTGGTGTGCCCCGAGAAAGATAAATGGTACACTGTGATCATGAGGGGATCATGGGGGTCTGTGCTAGGTGTTACAGAGGGATTGTGTTGAGAAAACTTCGGGCTCAACAACTAGCAGCATTGAAGGGTAAATCTCGATAATCATACTTGCCGGGCTCAGCGTGGATCGGAGTCATATACTCCTGAAGGACTTGTAACCAACTGTCTCAATCACATCTCTTCAAGCTGGAATTAATGTGCCAGCGCTTCAATTGTAACTGCTACCTTGGGTAATGGAACTCACGCCCCCTCTGACATACCCTGAGCATGGGAATTCAAGAATCTTGGGGAGTCTGAGCGATGCAAAATTTTCTCCGTCTGCCTCATATTCACAACAGTCAACTCAGCCTTGCCTGGGGACGTCGGCGTGGGGCCCTCTCCTGACCCAAAGAAAACTAACATGCCAGTCGCTCTGGCTGTCTGCAAGGTTTAGAATTACTGAGTAATCAACGGAGAACCAAATAGAAAAGAGCATGAAAAGCACATGAACGGCACCAACCAGCATGTTCAGGGACCCCTGCATTCATTGAGCAATGTGTCTGTGTTTAGGCGACTGTCCCTGACTGCCCAGGTTTCTGGACATAAGGGCGGCTTGGTGTGGTAAGGTCTGGCAGGCTTCATGTATCAGCAGCACATGCAAAATTTGAGAGACCGATACCGGATTCCCTACATCCTGTGCACAGCCACCCTAAGTCCAGTGCCTAGACTGTCTTCAAGAGATTTGGAGCTATCGGGCATGGATCCCTAAACGCAAGCCAGAAGCCTGCCGCCATTCAACACAAACTTCAAATTACTCAGAATATGTGGTCGCACGTTTCGGGCTGCGTAAACTAATTAACACGTCACCAGAACAGCCCAAGTACGCCAACATTTGGACTGCCAATGCCAAAGTCATTCTGACAATAATGCATTGTAAGGTTTCCTACATCTGGAACCTTGGGACACCATAACTTGTGCACGTACCGGTGGCATGTTATTCGGTAGTCGAATCAAATAAGGTTCTTGTAACATGCTAGCAGCAAACAGGAGATCATCGCCTTGCTCTGCATTGGAGACTAGTTTTGGCACGGGAACGATAGTTATAAGTTTGGCTATAAACATATGCTTGTGTAACAAAAGGCTTCAACCTTGTCTTCCGCTCTGAACTGCAACTAATGAGACTCCTGGCAAGCAACCTTATGTAAGTATGCCCTTCTTTCAGTACTAAGTACCAGACTTCTCCTTGAAAATCAGTGTTGATGTAAGAAATCCTGCCACCATGACTGCCCTAAATCCTGGGAATAATGTAGGCCCAGATGACGCAAGCTTTGCTCCATAAACAGTAACCCTCTGTTCCGCACAAATTCAGATGAGCTTGAGATGCCGGAACGGGCGCTACAACATGATACAACTCCTCATTAAGGCTTTATTGCTTGCCGTTGTGAACAAGACGCTTTTGGTAACCCCACCCTCGAGCAACACCCTATAATGGTTCTAGTTTCTGCTGTAGGGGTAAGCAAAACCTCCTTTGTTACTTGTAGGGTACAGCTGATTCCCCCTGATAGGTTGCTAGGCTCTGCTTTGGCCATGGGCTAGCATAGCATGCCTATCTGACTCGTATGTTCTCAAAAGGGCTCCATCACCGAAAAACCAATACACGGAACGCAAGTTAAGTTCTTCGCTACATGCAAATCGGGGGCCTAGATGGTGTTCCTACATCTCCGGATTCTGCAGTTCAAGGACCTCCACACATGCACATGGCTGTCCAAAACTGCCCGACCTCTGACCCACGAACCCCACGCGCCCTACTGAAGCACACACATGGCCATGAATGCACCCCTTGCACGCCTCGAACTGTCTGCTTGGCAGGGGTGCTTGCCAATCTGCCGGGGTGCCTGCACGCTTAAGATTCCCAAAGCAAAGGCTTACTTGGGGGGGCAACAGGATTAGGCATGTAGATTGATTACCCCTATATCAACATCATAATGGCCGCAGTCATGTCCGGTATTAACCTACTTCCTAATACTGTCCTGCAGGTATGCGGGATTCTAACACTTGCCCCACATTACCTAGTGCACCCCAATCAATGATCAATACCGCCCCAAAGAAACCTGTCTTTCCGCTGTGGCAACCGGAAAGTGGCAGCAAGCAAAACTTAAGACCTGAACCTCTGAAAACTCAGAACACCACCGACAACCCTGCTAACACTTTCTGCCCGAAGCCTCCTAATCCCTGGCACCACGCGGCCTCTGGGTTCCTCCTGCTGGGCCTTTGTTCAGGAAAAGTTGAAGTTTCTTTTCAAGGATTATTGGCTCCCCTCAGGGGCTATAGGGGCAGGGATGCAGGGATTGAAGCCATAACTATAGATTTCTTACTGGGCTTGGGGTCACTTAGGTCGCATACGACCATGACCCACACAAGGTTTATCCAAGTTTCGGAAGCAGGGTTCAGGATCCAAGGGTTTAGGGTGTTGGGATGTAGTGGGTGATCGGTTGGGGATTTACTTTGTAGGATCTAGGGGCTTCAGGGCGTAAGTTTTAGGTGTGTATATCTCTCTCTCTATATATATATGTGTATACATATATATATATATACTTTAGGGTTAGGAGGCATAGGCTTTGAGGTTTAGAGGATTTGGGGTCTTAGGGTCTGTAGGACTTAGGATCTGAGGTCACCCACCAAGTAAGCTCGTGGATTGTGGGTGATCTCATGTGGGGACTGAAGATCAGTAACAGCAGGCCACTGGACTTCTAGAGAACTCTAGCCCTAGCCATACGGTCAATGAAGGAGTGAACTTGAAAAGCAGGAGCCCTCTCTCAGAGCTCACCTCAGGCGCCCCAACTTCCAGTAGCATCACAGAAGAGTTCCGGGAGCTGGAAGCGAGGCTGCGCCCACCTTCACCCAGCCCTGCTGACATTCCCGTTTGGCGAGCATCGCTGCAAACTAACCTTCAGCAATCGCGACCAAGCGGTTCCCTTGGCTGCTTGAGAGCCAGCTTTCTGGAAGGCCCCCTGAATCCATGGGTCCTTGTGGCTGGGCTTGCTCTCCTTGGCCTTAAGTAACTTTAGTTCCTGTTGTTGATGCTGAAAGGTGCATGACCCTGAGGGCCTGACACCTTGGGAAGTCTGACATTATGGTATACTAATGCAGGATTTTGATATCAACGGTACAACTGAGGCTCGTGCAAATCTGCTAAATATGAAGAACATCTAGTAAAGATGCTAAGGCATGCTGGACGTACTTTGGTCCCTATATGATCACTAAATGGGGCGCATTCACGGGAATCAACGAACCCTAAACCCTAAACGCCCCTGAATCCAAACCCCAAACTCTCTAGGGTGACCGTGACCCCTTGGGCCCATCAAATCTGAATCCCGGACCCCGCAAAAAAACAAAATGAGGGAAAAGTTTACAGCTGAGACTTAGAGATTGTCGATACAAGAAATCCTGCATGACCTTAATATACGAAATTCTCATAAATGAGAAAGTGGCAGAAAACTGTGGGTCATGCAGGATCGTTTCTATCAACCTTAGTGCTGCCATAGCTGCAACCAGGCCAGTAGATCCAAGCTCCTGAGCCAACCCGCAAAAATGATTAGGATCTTCTGCGCTACTTTGTGTTACTGGCGTTTGAAGGGGAGGTGGCGGGGGGAATATGGGGGGGGGGGGGATAAAAAGTGAACACATACGGACTACTGTAGGGATCCACTCCCCTCGGCTCTTCCTTCAGAACCAAGTAGTCGGGACATCAAGGAGTTGCGACCAAAGGATTTCCTGAAGATAACATCATGAATTGCTTGGCTTCTGAGTCTTCATGATGATTGCTAGAGCAAGGATATATTGCATGCCCTTGAAGGGGGGGGGTTCTACCAGGATATATAAGCGTTTGTAGGGTTCAGGGTTTGCAGGAATTTATTTAGGTTTCCACTTTCAGGGGTCCTCGCACAAAAAATCACAAGATGTTTGATGGCATCTAGAGGACCCTGCTTTTTGTAGATGGCAGGAAATAGTGTGCCTGCTCCTTACTTGCTGCATTGCTTACTCGCTGGGGCTAACCTCGGAATGCAAACGGGTGTATAGCAATAGCAAGACTCTAGCGGTCTAGATCACTTCAATTGATGCAGAGTTAAGCTCATCAAACGAAGGGCAAGATATGTGCTGGAAACCTTAGCCTCAACCCCCACCGACCCGACACCCTTAGCTCCCCAACCTGAGCCCCGAAGTCGAAACTCTGAACCCAGAACTCTGAACCTTACACCCTCAAAATCTAAACCCTGTGAAGCTCTTGAAAAACTTCTCAAACAGCAGCCTCCGCAAGGGCTTCGTCCACCGCGCGGCGCAGCAGGGGCGTCGCTTCGCCACTGCGGAAGGCCCCTGACTTCCGATGGGGAGTCGCAGGTGTCCAGTACTAGCATGGAAGTCTTTTGTCCCTTTGAAAGGGACACCTGAAGACCATTTCAGGTTTGTACTAGTTCAAGTGTCCAGTATATACGGCTTTCCAGGGACAACAACGGTTTAGGTCTATGCCCGGGATCTCGAAAGCAGAGTAGGCACGAGGTATCCAGTATGTAGCGCTCCAGGACAGGCTAGGTGTGTGCAGAAGACCCAACCGCGGAGTGTGTACAATGACCTTCAAGCACAACTTTCCCCAGTTGAGATGTTCAAAGACTGGTCTCTTTGTTAATGTTGGGTGAACGAACAGCACAGGATGATTCAGGTCAGCCGCCAAGTAAGGACTTGGTGGAGGGTGACTTGGCATAGGGCCTCTTATGCAAGATTCAAAGTTTAAAGCTCAGGTTCTGCAGTGTTAGAAGCCTAGAGTTTTAGAGCATTTGGGCTAAGGAGTTGCAGGGGGGTTTAGGGCTCAGGAGGCAGGACTTTAAAGGCAGTCTGTAGGGGCTATGTTTCCCTTGCATAGGGTGTATAGAGCAATTGCAGTTTGCCAGAATGATTAACAAGGCATTGTAAGCAGTCATGAGGGAGAAAAAGGAAGGGCAACCCTAAACCGTGGGACGGGAAAGATGGGGATAGGTGGACAGGAAACTTCACCCTGCAAGTTAGGGCCCAGGGTTCGGGATGCGCGGTTCTTGCGGGATGAAGCTTGATCATTTAAGGCCCCCAGAACACCCTTGAATCTCGTTTTGTCAAGCCCTTAACTCCGAATTCAAATCCTGGTCCGCCGTAACCCTACATGCTTTATACGATATCCCATAAACAATTCACTGAATAAGATTGACTGAATAATGCATATATATAAGGTTTCCAGAAACCAAGGGCTTTCTGTGGGGAATTCCTATCTGAAGAGTTATACTACAAGTATTAGTAAGTCTATATTGCGGGCCCTGTGTCTGGAAATCCCTGCGTCAACTCAATTTCCGTCTTGTGTTCCATTTGGTTCTCCATCATTCCGATATGCCCCAATATACCCCAATAAACCCCTGCCCTACATTAGGGACTCCAAGGCACGTAGAAAAGCAGACTTTCTACTTTTCCCTGACCCTCAACCTTATAAACCCTACATAATATTGTATTTTCCCCTTTCTTTGCCATTACTTACTAAGTCCCTCTGACCTTACATGATATTGTACTTTCTGTTGGCCTTTCCATTTCTTACTAAGTCCAACGTAAGACCCTATCAAGGCACGTAGAAGCTTTTGCAGCTCATTCGGCGGTCGCTGCGACAGGCGCCGCGCCAGGCGCGGCGCGAGCTCTGGCCTCAGCGTTGGGTCACGGGAGTTTAGGGATTATAGCTTTAGGAACTTCGGGGAGTCTGGGCATGGGAAATGGGGGTAAGGGGTTTCAGGGGACTAGCATATTGTGGCATAAGTTTTTGGTTTCGCGCTACGGGTCTGGAAACAAATCAAATGCAAAGGCGCAACACTGGCAAGCTGCCGGCGTTGTGGGGATTATAAAGGTTCAGGGCCCAGGGTAAAGACCTCAAAGCTGGTTGATGCATGTTCATTGAACACCGCACCGCTATACCATGCATTTCCTGTAGTAGCTAAAATATCTTCGGGTCTCCATGATCATTTTTCATTCCCGGTTGCCACTGCCTGTGGGCGTGGGGATCACCTCACATATCCCTGGGATCCCTCAAGACCCCTCTTTGTCAGCAATTCGCGCTCCTACACCCTGCAACCCTGAAAGCGAACCCCCAGCGCCTGTACATCCCTATACCCTGCCTCAGAGGTCCCGAAAAGGATATACAACGAATCTAGGACCATGATATTGGTAAGTCTCCTGAAAACCTATAACCCCCAGTGTCCATTTCATTTACCATGTCCCCTGCCATTTGATTTTGCATTATTCCTATATACCCCCCTTGGACTCTCCATTATTCTTATATACCCCTTATATAACCCCATTTACATCGCTTCATCCAATTTGCCAGCGGACTGGTGTGGCGCCAAGTAAAGCCGAAGCTCTTCTTCAGCTACCTCCGCCTTTGCGTGAAGCTTTATGGGGTTGCTGTTAAGGAACTAAAAGTAACATACTATGACAAGGAAGTATTATTCACTACATACCCGCAATTTGTTCGCTTGATTCCAGTTCCTTATTGACAACCCAGTTTGGGGGTGGGGGATGCGGGGTTCATGGTGTGGGTTACGTGAGGGCTTCGGATTGACAGGCTCAGGTTCCTTCCGGGTTTTGAGTTTAGGGGCTTAGGGACTTAGGGATCAGGACTTGGGGCTTAGGGCGTAATCATAATGCTTGCTTAGGAGGAGCTTTTTGGTTCATGGCTGTACAGGATCTGCTTTTCGGCTTTGTGGGGTTTAGGCGTTTAGGCTTGGTTGGCTTCGTAGATTAATTAAGGGATCATCCAGTCAAGAGCGTAGGGTTACATGTTTCGAGAGCCTCTTGGCCGGCCAAGTTTACAGGAGTTAATTAATTATTGCATAATGCAATCTTTTGTGAGAGCGTTAATGGGACTTATAGACCAGATCATTGAAGCTTATGGGCTCTAAGCATTCTCGAAATAAGGCTTCGGGGGCATTCACACAAGCTCCATCAAGGGAAAGGAAAGCTGCGCCTCAAAAAAAAGAATCATTACCCCTTCTCCTTTAAGGACCCACCCCCTTATCTCTAAGGACACCGGGAAGGTCAGGAACAGTAAATGTTCTTCTGATTGTTCCATTCTTCAGAAAATCCTGGGGCTAATTTCGCTGGTCCTGACTTTCAGGTGGTATGCTGACTCATGGTCTTGACTCCAGGCCTTCCCAGGAATTGGACACTCCATTCACCAATTTTCCAAAGGAAGCACCCAAAACTAGAATGAAGTCCAAATTAAGCGCTGCGGTCAAGCCAACCACCCCTCATGCACAAATTGCCTCAACTCCGGTGTGCATTTTGGAAAGTTGGATTCCCTGGATATCAGGGTCGTCGATTCAAGGTCGCGGGATGTTGCAATTGAAAAGTGGAACTACCGTAAACCATGGGATCATTGTGTTCTAGTACATTAAGGTCGTGCGGGATTTCGAGCATGAACAATATCAATCCCTCCCTGCAAGCCCCCGAGTCAGGAACCAACATGCTTCAGAAATGACAAATAGGAAACATGTAAAGCATGCTCAAGCGTCCTTGCAGGATACTTGGTGCGTGCTGGTGGGCGTGTGGCCCCTGTGTATATCTACATCATGTGCATGTAAGTGCGCACACTCACACACACTCTCAAGGGACAACGGCGCTTCAGCGGATTTTATGGGAATACTAGCAAGGTATCCTGAAAACACCTAAGGAGCTACCACCACTGAACCCCAAACATTCCCCTCTGAACGCAGAACTCTAGACCAGAGTCGTAAATCCGAAGGCGCAAACTTTGGAACTCGAAGCTTTACAGCCCAAACTCTGGGCCGTGTAGCAGCTAGCCTCAGATTCGTCGAAGTAGGCCATGGCTCACGCGGCATAACATGCTTCAACTCAAAAAGCTGGATCAAGGCACGGCTTGTGATTTCTTTAATAGTAGTAGTAGTAGTAGTAGTAGTAGTAGTGGTGGTGGTAGTAGTAGTAGTAGGATTTGCATTCGTAGTAGAAGCAGTACTAGCTGCATCGGTAGCAGCAACTGTTTCCGTGCTACTCACGATGTTGACAAGCGTCGGCGTCTCCTAAAAAGCAAGAACCAGGAGAGCAACAACGAACAATTCAGTAACAACCATGGTGAGACAAGAAACAAATGTCATAAAAAAAAACGGTACTGGGTAGTGGTGACGATGGAACTGGCCGTAGCTGCGCTGCATTGCAGTGTTTGGGCCTTGAAACGTCGACCCAACTGCGGCAAAATATCTGGATTGGATGTAGCAAGGGCTCTGGGGGTCCGTGAGGATGATGAAGATGCTCGGGATGACTCTTTCCAAGCCATCCCCAAGTAATGACACCACGGCTAGCCCATGACGCCCATACAGTCTTTGTTGGAGGGATTGGTGCTGCCCATATCCTGACATGTATTCGGAAATGTTTGGGACTTGGGACTCTGCACTCAACACGTTACAGGGCTAAGGGTAGGTTCCTGGTGGCCGCCGATCGGAGCACAAAAGAAGACTCGGATCTAGATCGCCGGCTTTTGGCGCTATGACTAAGGTCAAAAAGCATGCCTCACTTTTGGAATATTTACGGCGGAGGAACAATCACGCATTTCTGACGCTAGCACGGGCTGAAATCACATAATAAAACAGCTATCCATGTCGGATGCTTGCTTAGACGTAAGCGTAAGTTTTCAGGTTTCAAGTTGAGTATCTAGCCTTAAACCCTTGGAATAACAGGCTTGGGGTCTAGGACTAGATGCTCATTCATTTTAAAACAACCAGTAGGTCCCTGAGACGTTGGCAGTACAAGTTGCTATATGAAAATATGGAGGGGGGGTGGCGGGTGGGGTTCCAAAAGCTACGGGCCCTACAATGTACAATAGGAGTCCCGTTCAAATCCCCTAAACTCCTGTTCTTGAAGCATACCTCTTAACCACGGAGCCACATTTCAAACCCACATGAACCGCAGATCTCAAACCAATTGGATGCTTTCCCCAAACTAACATGGACCCGCAAGTTCAAAGTCGGCCCCAGTGAAATTCCATCTTAGTCATGGTGGAATACATGCCCTAAAGCCTACATGTCGTACATCCCTACAAACAGCTCAGCAGGGGTTCTATGTGAGTTTGTGGGTAGAGGTTGGCCACTTACACGAGCTCGTTCAGCGGCCATTGCACCGAGTAAACAAACCGCATGGATCCCTATGGGAGTTGCGTTATAGTTTAAGGTTCAGGATTTACGCTTGGGCGCTCAGCATTCAGGGTCGATGCTAATGAAGAGGTTGCCTAGTTTTGCGCCTTCGCTAAAGCCCTTACCCCAAGCGAAGCAGGTAGTCGCAGTCTCCGATCGTCATTTTGATAGCCATCCCGTCTGAGTCGCAGACTGCCAGCCCATTTGTCCAGACCATGACGAGAAGGACATCCCCCCAGCCGTGATGGATTGGCCAATGCGTGTAACAGGCAATTTCACGAAGATGGGTGGACATGTGGAACCTCGGAACCACTCCTGAAAGCTGCGGGTATCATGAAAATTTCGTATGATGTACTTACACCCGTAGCTAAAATGGAACAAGAGCGCCAGGCTCAAATGTGCGTGCCATGTGCGCCGACTCGGTTGCGCAAGAAGTGCGTCGGAAAGTCCAAGATGCCCTGACACGCCACAAGAGATCTGGAATCATAGCCAATCTTGGGAGTGGGAGTGTACGGACTCCGGACTTGCTTCCAAACCCCACCGGGTTTGATATCGGCCCGAAGCGCTGAAAACTGCATGGGATGCAGGCAAATGCAGAGGTAAGCACCAAATAACGAAGAAGCAGCACACCGCTGTGGACGTGCAGGGGAATACTGCTTAGACATATTGTGGATGCCTGAAGCAGGCGCGCCGCCGAAGAGGCTTCCGCTGGCAGACCCCAGCTCCAACAAATCTCTCCATATCCCTCCATGTGGCAGGCAACTGTCTTTGGGAACAAGCTCTGACATGCAGTTTCATGTCAACCCTTGCGGGGCCCTGGCCCTGTTGCCGGACCTTCTCATGCGTCATGCAACAAGCTCGTGGCTCAACGCTCAACAACATGGCACCCGAACTGGAAGCGCTGGAGCCAAAGAGGCTTCCGGCTTAGCTAATACTACAGCTGTTACTAGTTCGCACCATGGTGCAAAATGGTGCAATGTCGCCATAAACAGTAGAACCCACCACTATTGTTGACGATTGACAAAAGTCTCTCCAATCTACACCTTGTAAGTGCAAACTGGGTCCAGCACTGCTTGGCGCTGCCGCTGGCCCCAAAGAAAAACCCGCCTGAGGTTGCCAACAATGTAAAGTAAAGCCGCGCGTTGAAAGCATCTAAGTGCACATGCCGGTGCCCAAGCAAAGAGGACGTAGGCTAATTATCTCCCACATGCCCCCACCATATTCCCGAAATCTGCAGCTTCGACTGCCATTGACGCCCTTGAGTGGCCCTCTCACAATGCGGCGGCTGCTTGCTAGCCAAATACACTGGGAGCTGCATTGAACCAGGGAAATGGGAGTAGCATGCTCAGCTCCAGGCTGCCGCAGGCGGTCTGGACCCCAGCAGTTTTTCACTCCAACAAACTGCAACATGCCTTCGCGCGCCGCATTGCACCAGGAAATCCATGTAAAGACCATACAGGAATTTTTTCCCACGCCCCTAGCTTGCAGTGCACCCAGGATGAGACGCCCAGCCTTCAGAAACTGCTTCAGTAGCCAGTACATGCCACCAAGGTGGTGGCAGACCAGAGCGCACCGTACGACATCCCGCACGGTACAAAGCTCGGCTTGCTTACGCCTCGGCGGATGCCAACATGAGCAAACACACTTCCCCAGGACCATCTGAGGTGCCCATCAGTCTGCTTTGAGAGCAGCCGACCTCATCAGTCAAAAAGCTCGGGGCAAACAAGGGGCACCTAAACCCATTGCGGCGTTTGCGGGACGGCGGACATGCGCAATTTGGAGCTACAGTCAATTTTTCGCGTAGAATTAATCGACATGGGTCCTATAGGGGATAGATATACTATGGATTATACAAAGCTACCAAATGGCCCGTCTATCCAGGCTTAATCGCCCCTCGGTGGCTCATTTGGAAGCTTTGATGGTACTCTGTGGTCCGAGCTGTATAAGTACTCAGTGCCGACAAGGCTATGACAAATGAGAAGGAAGATATTCCTTTTGTTTGGCACCCAAGTTTGTCTGTAAAAGGAAACTGATACCCCAAGACGTATATAGGACGCCCAGGGTTGAGCCAGGATATACCGTACTCATAGCAATCACAACTCTTTTGACGATTCACTTTCTGGGCTACGGTTGAAGATCGTGTTGATCCTCTCGTCATCTCCTCCCAAATGGCTCTGATTCTGACCTTTACGCTGAGCCCTGCCTAGACCTTCCAATGTGCATTTTTTTTGGAGGGGAGGGGGGGGGGATAGGGAAGGGTAGAACACGAATCCCAGGCATCAAGCCATACTAAACCACAAAGGAACTAAATTGGAACACCTCAGCTTCTCAAGGCTCAAGCACACTTCAATGCTGAAAGCCCAAAAACCGCGGCCCCAAGCCCCAAACCACAAATTCAGGAGTTTTCAACTCTGCCTGAAATAACTCTTCCCCCAAAAATACAGTCAGAACATGTTGTTTAACATCCCTTGACCCATAATTCTTCTAACCCCTCCCTGTTTGGGAGAAGACGGAGACGGTTGATCCCTCGCATGCACTAGATGCATTCTTGAGGGATGCCCTACACGCATGACGCAAGGCTGCACGACATTCGAATCTCCCTACATTGCTTTCACTGCATTCAAGCTGCTCTTGATTTCCGGACGCCTGGCTTAGCATTCGCGAAATGCAGCAACAACCAGCCGTCGTTTTATATTGCTCTCATTTTCAACTTTGGCTGCTAGCAAAATCTGTCACAACAAGTTCAGGGCTCCAGCAACCTATCAACAATTATGTCACGCCTTGCCAATGCTATGGTAGCTGCCATTTCCCTTTGCAATCCTTCATCTCCTACTAACCCGGAAGGACAAGATTAGCATTCATCTGAGGTTGGAACTATTGGCCCCCAATATGGGCAGTTTTTCATGCCCTATACAACCCTTTAAGCACAATGTCCCAATACACCCGCGGTTTTCGCTTCATCATCGACGTGATTCTCCATTATTGCCCCTATATACCCCGGACATAAATCCCCATATGTACATATATATATATATCTACACATATAATCTACATGTTCCTGTATGCCCCTATATATCCCTAGATATCCCTCAAAGACAAGATGAGCATGCAGCCTTGGCCTGCGCATCTATGCTACACATCCGTCAGGGCTACAGCCATGCTGCTAGAACAGCCCTGAGGATAAAGTTTTGAAGCCTGGGGGGGGTTAGGAATCTGGGGCTTTCGGGCTGAGGGTGTGGGATTTAGGGCTTTGTAAGGTTTATACGGGATTAGGGATTTTGACTTCAGGGCCTGCTGTGGGGTGCGTGGGTCCAAACTCTAAGCACTAAGCCCCAGCATTTCTGCAGGCGGCTCATGTAGTGGAGGCAGCTTCTCCCCGACAGCTGTTTCAGGGGTCCTGCGGCAAGGCTCTCAGGGTAGGCTGTCAAGCACGATGTAGAATACAGGGCACTGGGTTCATGGGGTCTGGGGTCTAGCTGTACTGTTGTGGCCTTGGCGTTTAGGATTTGGGGTGTGGATTTTTTGTGAAGCTCCAGGAGTAAGAGGATGCGCTGCAAAACGGAATTGCCCGCGCGAGATGGTACTAAAGGAGGAATGAAGGACTTGAAGTAGATTTTCCGGCGGCTGACAGAAACCATGTTGAATTCAGCCCTAAAACCTGCACCATTGAAAACGTACGTTACGTGAAGTGCTTAAGCCCTTCATGAGGAGTGCTAGGCTGCCGGCTGCGTGCATGACGCATATACAGGCTCCTATAAGAATTTAACTCAACCTTATGGGAACCCTTAAGGAGGAGAGTGGTGGCATGGGCTAAACACTTGAACCTCAACCCCAAAGCCTAGACCTTACGACCTCATCCCTCAACTCTCAACCCTAAACCCTGCACAAACCAGATCCTTCACTTGAGTGCCAAGCCCTAAAGAACCTAAACCCACAACATTCAACCAGGAACCCCGTAACCTTCAACGCTAAGCCCTTGAGCTTCAGAGAGTCCTTAACCTCCAACCCGAATCCCCAATCCTAATCATCAGAGTATGCAAAAAAACAAAGCACTGTACATATCAGTTGCCTAAACCAGCCCTTAACAGTTTCCAAGTCCTAAACTTCCCAAAGCAATACCCGAAGTCTCTAATCTCAAACCCTCAGTTCTAAGCCCTAAAGCAACTCTGAAGCAGCCACATTAATATGGGTGTCTCCCTAAATATAAGGAGCCCAATATAGACCCCCCAGCATACCATGATCCTCATTATGGGGACCCCCCAAAAAGGTACCCCTCATTTCGGAAAACCCTAAACCCTAAACCTGAAATATCCTTACATACACCTAATTATAACCCTATATAACCCTCATAAAACCCATTTAAAGCTACCCGTAATTTTCAGACACCCCATATCAACATCCTCAAGTTTTTTTGCTCGCAAAGCTCTAAGGGCGACTCTGCAGAGTTCGACCCTCCTCCCAGCTCCAACACCCCAAGCAAGAACTGCAAAGCTGAGGGCTTCAGGGGTTTAGCGCCAGTAGGTCAGTTTAGGGATTAGGGTTTATAGGTTGAGAAAACATGAAAAGATTTTCAGAAGTTTGGAAACAAAGGGTTGGGTTGGATAGTTGTTTTGTTCCTTGTGACCTTGCTGCTTTGGATGGGAGCACCTTGCAGCTTTTCGGAGTTCAGGGTTCAGGGGCCTATGCTTTACGGATTATGGGGTCTATGGCTCATGGGTCACAAGCTTGGGGTTTTGGAATTCTAGGCTTTAGAGGGTTAGAGTTCAGTGCTTGGGGCATGTGTAGTAGGTTCAGGGTCTAGGTGTTAGAGTCGAGAGTTTATGGAAACACAGCTGGTATAAGAAGTCAGGAAGCCACTGAAAACCCTGACCCGGGATTTCGAAGCGTTTATGCCAAGTTGGGAGAATTGTACGGACGTGATTTTGGGATTGTCTAGGTTTAGGCTCACCGTGTAATTATGCGAAGGAGCCTTAAGCTTTGGGTTGATATCGAGGGGGCGCAGATGGGATCC
>CAJNIZ010033135.1:48283-71127 GCA_905231905.1 Symbiodinium pilosum | reverse complement strand
TTTTTTTTTTTTTTTTTTTTTTTTTTTTTTTTTTTTTTTTTTTTTTTTTTTTTTTTTTTTTTTTTTTTTTTTAACTTTTTTTGTATGCTCAGTATTAATAGTATGAGTAGTATTTCTACTACTACAATCATGATTATATTAATTCTACTAGTAGTACTACTATAAATATCATTGTTCTTACTGGAACTGCATTACGATGGTTATCAGTATTGCTACTATTCGGCCCCCTTCAGGTCAAGGTAAAACGAACGTTGGAGGGTCAACAAAGCTACAAAGGCAAGACTTTGACACTGGCCACAACCGTGAAAGACCAGGGGTGGGGGTACAGACTCAGCTGTCCTTTGTAATCCACTCATTGTTTGTCCCTAAGCCCTAAACCCTAAATCCTAAACCCGACGCTGTCCAGACACCCGATTCCCAGCATTCCTCTCCCTCTCAGAATGTCTCTCCCCCTCATCGCTAGAGGATTTATTGTTGGGGGCGTGAGGGACTTTGTATCTTCAGTCCCGTCTTCCGGCCGGAACCCTGAACCCGGAAGTTTTCCTGAAAGAGGTTCTGAATTCCTGCTATCTATATTCCTAAGCCACAGGGTTTAGGGTTTAGGGTTTAGATTTCTACCCCAAAATTCCAGGGAAGAACCCTTGAGCCCCTACATTGCTGAATGGAGTTCCTGGGCTGAGGAGGCCTTGATGGACACTTTGCACCACTGATGGCACCTGCTTTGTGCTTTTATGAGCTCCTGAAACAGCACCTCTATGATGGAATAATGGAAAAGAAAGTGGAAACTACTACATTATATAGGGTTATATAGGGGTTAATTAGGGGTTATATAGGGGTTATATAGGGATAACGGAAAAGAGAATGGAAACCACTACATTATGTAGGGTCTATATAGGGATTTTGGAACAGAAAATGGAAACTACTATATAATGGGGTATATATTGGAGTTATATTGGGATAATGGAAAAGGGAATGGAAACTAATTTGTATACCCTCAAACTTTTCACTTGGAATCTTACCCTCTCAACCCTAAGCTGTTTGAGTCCCAGCATCGCAGTCCATACATATTTCCCGGTTCCCACGGCGCACTTTGGACTTCCGCGGAGTGCAGCCTGTTCTTCGTGTTGCCAGGCGGCCCTGAAACCGTAGAGGTTGCTGCCCTGCCCTTAGAAGCATTTTTTGGGGAATTCTACTTGCAGAGACCTAGAATTGGAGTCAAGACTGCCATGTTTTTTGTTCAGCACAGATTTTGAGTATGTTAGGCACGGCTTGGATTCTGGCTTAGGTAGGCTCATATCGCCCTTGGATGTAGATCGGGATGCACAACCCTAGGATTGGCCTATGGCTGTACAACACAAGGAGGTTCTCTGACACTCTTGTACCATTGGGTTTTTTGGGCTTAGGTAGAGGTCGTTTCATGGACACTCAGGGGCCAGGAGTGCTTATCTGGGTATTGCATTTGCATGGTGGAGGGTCACCTGTGAATCGTACGGAGATTCTGGAAGCGTGTTAAGATGAACAAGCCCAAGGCCAAAGATCTCTAGCTCACTAGCGAAGCCTCGTGCAAGCTGTGCAGCCGAAACAGTCCACGAAGTTAAACAACTAGCCCTACCTAAACCCTAGACCCTAAGTCCTAAATCATTTTAAAAGCGAAAACCAAACCTTAAACCTTAAACCCGAAACTAAAGCGTGGGAGCTAGGAGTTGATGTTGTTGGGAGTCCTAGTTTTAACAAAACTCACTTAAGGACGACTCAAGGTTGAGAGCTGTTGAAGGTCAAGGGTTTCAGGGGTTTTGATTTCTGTAGGGTTCAGGGTTTTGGGGGGGTTAGGGGATCCCGTGAATCCTAGGCCTTGAACCCTGGAACCAGATGCTTAGACTTTAAAAGCTAAACCCTGAAACCTACATCCCTAATAGCTCAACCTGAAACTTCGCCCCTCGAATGTAAACCTAAACCCTAAGGGTCTTCACATTATCCCTAAATAACCCCTATATAGTGTAGTAGTTTCCATTCTCTTTTCCATTATCCCTATATAACCCCTATGTAACCCTATATAATGTAGTAGTTTCCATTTTCTTTTCCATTATCCCTATATGACCTCTATATAATAGTAGTTTAGGTGTGTTTTGCTATTCATGTCAATCTCAAGCTTTCACGAGCTGAACCTTGGCGACATAAGGCCACTCCTGAAGGAGGCAAGCCGGCAGTGGATCAGGGTTTCATATGAGCTATAGTCTAAACTCCTTAAAGGGGGTTATATAGGGATTAACTACTATAGGGGTGATTACGGGGGATACTATGGGTCATATGGAGGGTTCAGAGTTTAGGGAGTTCAGGGGTTTAGGGTTTAGGGTTGGCTTCAAGGGTTGACAAATGGTAGTTTCCCAAAAGAGGGACCCCAATATAGACCCCAAAGTGCTACAATCCTTATGATGGGGACTCTAAAAATGGTACTCCTCATTGGGGAAACTCTAAACCCTAATTCCTAAACCCTAAACCCTATAGATCCCCCATATGATCCCTACAATCCTTCTAAAGGTATCCCTAATTTTGCGAAACTCCCATATAGGCTGTTTTTTTTTGCGCAGGCAGAGCGAGGTAATGTTGAGGGTTTTGGCATCCAAAAAGGCCAACGGGGTTGGGGGTTATATGGGAGCTATATAGGGATTATATAGGGATAATGCAAGAACATGGAAACTATTCTAATTCAGGAGGACCCCCACCCTGTCATAGTGGTATAATAAGAATATAAGAGGACCCGAATATAATCCTGATTATCCCCTATAGTCACTATTACTGGGTGGGGGGTTCAGCTAAACTATAATGGGTGGTTTAGGGTGGGCCCTTTCTTTTGATACGGCTACCTTGTTCTAGCAATATTCAGATGGATCCTCATTTTCGAGCTGTAGTCGTTGCAATATCAATAAGAGTGTTCACAGTTGCAAAGTAAGGGATTACAATAGTACCCCCCCCAGAGGTACACCCCCCAGATTTAGAACCCTCTTAGGCCTTATTAAGCCCTATATAGTCCTTATTAGCTCCTTAAACCCTGGGGGGGGTACCTTTGAAGGGGATACTATTGTAACCCCTAACAAAGCCATTAGCAGAGCCAGAGCTGATAATCATGACCAGAAACACCATCAAAAAGAGAAGATCGAAAGAAGACCAAAGTAGGCCCTGAACGTCCTCATCCGCTAAACCCCACTCCCTATACGTCCCTTGCGCCCCTCCATAATTTCGATACCTCTCCTGAAGATGGTTCGCAAGCTTGCACATAAGAATGTCCGCATTGCAGGATCTATGTAATTTGGGGTCTCCCACTTAGGAAGAAAATCAGGGTACAAGATTTCATCGGCTTGATATCAGAATGCAGTCAATTTTGGTGAAGACAATTGCAATACTAGTGCTGAGGATCATGGCAACCTGAATCGCCAGCTTCATACGATCCGTTAACGAACCTTTGTGGCCTCGAGTAAAAGCAGTAACAATAAGATGAAGACAGAGAAAACATAACAATACCAAAGATAAACAGGCCTTTTTCATGGAATAGTAATGTATGCTGTCGGCGTTGTCGTCGTCACTGGCATCGCGGCGGTCCCTTACTTATGAACTTTTTGCGACGAGCATATGAGTCATGAGGATGATGGACTCATAGTCTTAAGTATATAGAATATATAGAATATGGGGTATATGGGGATCTTATTATCATATACCCAAAGCCATATTCTATCTACTTAATGGGGACTATAGTAGCTATCGTTCAGAATAGCGTGTATGGTTGTCAGTGTTGTCATTATCTTTCTACAGGCAAAACATCTGAAAACAGATCCCCTTAAGGTGGCCGCAAAGTGAGTAGTATTTGATTTGTGGATACTATGGTATTCAATAGTGGAGAATCAAATGGAAAAGAACATGGAAAATTGAAATGGAAGCTGGGATTATGTAGGGGTTGTATTATATTATAGCTCCAGAATCTTTATTTGGGCATACCATGGTACCCATTACAGAGTAAGATTATATCCTCCTTTTTGGGTATAGTATTTTATATAAGGAATATAATCTTACAGGGTTGAACCACCAAAAAAAACGCTACTCACATGTAATCCCTAAAAGAAGAGCCCATTACTATATTGGGGAAGCGAGGAGATTGTTGGAGGGTTCAATTTCCAGGAACCTTTAGCCTTATAAACCCCAAATTCTAAACCCAAAATACGAAACCTTAAACCCGACAACTTTAAACCCAAAACCCTCAACCGAAAACTCTAAACCCAAACCCTAACCCAGAACTCTAAATGCAAAACACAAAACTTAAAGATCTAAACCTCACACCCAAAACCCTAAACCCAAAGCTCTAAACCCAAACCCTAAACCCAAAGATCTAAACCCTGAAACGCCTAAACTCCCGGTCAGGGATAAAGAGGCTTGGAACCCTTATATATCCCCGCATAACCCTTATATAACCCTATTTGACCTCTATAAAGCCTTCAATAACCCTATATAACCCTGTATTTCCCCAAGCTCTAAACTCTAAACCCTAAACCCTAAACCTCAAACCCTAAATTCTAAATCCTAAATGCCTTTCGGCCAGGTGTTAGGCCGCGATCTGCCTCTGCCTCGGCCCAGCGTGCGCCTGCGCGGAATATCGCGCCGCAGGCGATGGCGAGGTTTTAGGATTTACGACTTTGGGTTTAGGAGTTAGGGTTGTAGGGTTGTAGGATTTAGGGTTTGGGGCTTAGGGTGTAGGGTTCAGGGTTTAGGGAGTTCAGGGTGTAGGGTATATAGGATTCAGGGTTTAGGGTGTAGGATTCAGAGCTCAGGGCCTCTGATTCAGGGTGCGGGATTCAGGGTTTAGAGTTGGATACTGGTCGCACCCTACGGCAGTCCTCCCGTGTCGTAATTGTACTTCTCTGTTGCCCCTGATAAGGATCCTTCATATGAGCCGTAGTCTAAAAACTCCTTAAAGAGGTCATGAAGGGGAGTATATAGGGGAGTGTTTTAGGGGCTGTTAAGGGGGATACTGGGATTTTGGACCATGGCTCATATGACAGTGATACGGTGGGGGCAGTATCCAGCAAAAGCTTTATGGCTAACTCATTTTGCCACGTGTCGGGGTTGCTGATATGCTTTTTGCTCAGCAGACGGCCCCTGATTACAGCTGGGTTGCTGTTAGGGAACTTACAATAAGTTGCCACAATTGGTACGTATAGTAATTAACAGAGTTTCCCCACTATAGTGACTTAAATTAAGTTCCTTAACAGCCACCAGTACATCTGTACTGGTGCCAGTAAATCTGTACTGGTGGGCGCCAGAACATTCTTGTGGCTGATGGGATGTCTTTAGATGCAGAAGAGTTTTGGGATTGAGGGGTTCTGGGGATTGCGGCCGAGGCTTCGAAAGGTTCAGGGTTTGGGGCTCAGGCTTTCCGAGCTACGCCTAAGTACTAGACCCTAAACCCCAAACCCTAAACCCCAAACCTTAAACCCCAAACCCTAAACCCTGAACCCGTAACTCCGGACCCCAACCTCCAGAACGTGAGCCGACATCGGCTGTGGGACTGCTACTACAGACGTCAATTCAAAATGTTTCGTAGGAAGATATGATATATCGGGGTCTAGGGTTTAGGAATTAGGATTTAGGGTTTAGGGTTGTATTGCGGTAATATAGGGATAATGGAAAAGAACATGGAAGCTACTATAGAATAGTAGTGTATGAAACGCTCACTATATGTGGTTGTTGCAAAGCCCTACTTGATTGCCCCAAAGGGTCACAAGCCCCAAGCATTTTGAGGGAGCTTTGTATGGTTACGCTCGCAGTCTATACATGGTATATACAGATGTCGGTATGAACCTTAAACTCTAAACCTTAAACCCTCAACCCTAAGAAACAAGTTGGTAGCTTAAGCTTCCTAAGCCACAGGTATTTCACACAGTCCTGAGCCTGATGGCTCCCACATGATGTCACCCGAAACCGTAAGCCCTACAGGCTGTCCTGCTCAACCCACCATGCCAAGGGCCCAGTCCCAGGTAAGGGGTTTAGGGCTTGGGGTTGAAGGTTTAGGGATCAGGATATAAAGTTTAGGGTTTAAAGTTCGAGGTTTAAGGTTTAGGGTTTGGGCCCCTGAACTTATCCCAAGCCTGAGAACCCAATGCTTAACTCCAAAGCGCCCTCAACACTAAGCGTTCAAGTAGTAGTGCCCTAAACCCTAAACCCTAAACCCTAGTGTTAGCTCCCTGAAACAGCCCCTCCCGCAAATGCGCCGCCCCCAGCCCCGATGTCCACCCCAAACCCTGAAACTGAAACCGCAAACCCTACCTGGACCGTCCAAATACTCATCAAACTAGCCTTTAACCACAAGATGATGTGTGCATAGGCTGCCATGAGGGGTATTTGGAGGTTTCTACCCCATCCCTAAACCCCAAACCCCTTCCCCTAAACCCTAAACCCTAAATCCTAGGGGTGTATACTTTGGGTAAGCCGTGATCCACCTTTGCAGGGGCGCCTGTCTCGACCGGGTACACGAGTCGGGCCACCTGGGCACAGGGAAGTTTGCTCACAGAACAGGGTTTAGGGGTTGGCTTCAGGGTTGAAGGTGTTCAGGCTTTGGATTCCAGGGGGGATCAGACTAGGGTCAATCATATTTTGACTGTATTCAACAAGGCTCAAGATCTGTATCCTTAAGCTTTGAACCTTTGGGAGCCGAAAAAGAAGTACCTCAGCAAGCCTTAAACCCCAAACGCTAAACCCCCAATGGGCACTGAGCCCTTTTAGTGGGTTTAAAGGGACTCTGGCACCCTTAAGGATACATATAGAGTATATCACCGACCCCCCTCCCATGACGGAAAGCCCGACATAACATGAGAGTCACACCACCTCAACATTCGTCAAGTTTGACAGTAGCCAAAGCCAGCGAAGAGTCACAGTTCCTAGGTCCCTCGGCAGGACTCGGTTATATAGGGATATTATGGGGTTACATAGGGTTATGTAGGGATAATGGAAAAGAACATGGAGACTACTATTTAGTTTTTTAGGGTTTTAGGGTTTGGAGTTTAGGGTTCTTGAACACAACTTGACAGCTGCCATGGTGTTTGAGCACGGCGCTTTGACTGTGGCTGTACATGGAGCTCTTCCAAACCCAAGTCCTGATCCTGCAACTCTGCTTCACTGTCTCTCAAGCTTACAGTATAGTCCCCTTAAGTAGATAGAGTATAGAACTGCTTAATATCATAATCACAACAAGATCCCTATTTACCCCATACCCTACCTACTCAAGGGGAACTATATGATGTTATGCTTGAAATCCTGAGCCCGAAGCTTTGAAACCTGAGGAGCACCCATTCACACACTCACCTGATCCCAAATCCCTGTTTGCCAAAATCCTACAATAGGAGATGGCAGCTTACGTCTGTCCTAAACCCTAAACCTTAAACCCTAAACCCAAAACCCTAAACCCTAAACCCTTTCCATTCCTTAATTCCTACCATCTCAGGGAATTAGATCTGACACCTTACTTGGAGGGTCAGGGGGACTTAATAACTAGGTTAATAATGGGGTTATAGGGGTTATTAACCCACTTACTAAGTCCTCCTGACCCTCCAAGTAAGCCCTACACACAAATTCTCAGGGAGATGGTCTCACAACGACTCCTGGTGGGCATGGGTGAAGAGCTCAGCTTTGGGATAGATTTCCTTTTTTTCAGGCAAGGGGGAACAGGGGTTGCGAGGATCAGGTTCGAGGTTTAGGTTCTAGCATTACGTTTAGGACTTGAGTTTTTGGAACCTAGGGTTTTAGGCTGTGGGATTTTGAGTTCGGGATTTAGGATTTGGGGTTTTTGGGCCTGGGATCTAGGGTGTAGGATTTAGGCTTCAGGTTTTAGGGTGCATATCCGAAGAACTTGTGTTATATGCTTTTCAGGAGTGCCATTCTTCGATGGAGCTTTTTGGAAGAGTTATGGGCTTGCTAGACTTTTCTCTTGTGTGGATTGATGATCCCTCCCTGAGATTGACATAAGCCATAGTGAAAATTTCCTTAAAGGGGGTTATATAGGGGATTATAGGGGCGAGCATTACAGGGGTCATTAAGGGGGATACTAGGAGTAGACTATGGCTCACATGGAACCCCAAATGAGGCCTACATCGACTGCTGTCCTTCAAACAGGGGGCTATTGGAGAGTTTCAGGTCAGTTGGGCAGCCAACTTCAAAGGGTTTTCTGAAGCCATGCCATGAGATACAGCATCAGATGACGGTACCAATCCTCAACACTGTTAGTCAGGGTTTAGGGTTTTAAGACCAAACCTAATGCTTGGCAAAGAAACCCTAAACCCTAAACCCAACCTTAAACCCTAAACCCTAAACCCTATAACCCTAAACCATAAGCCCATAGGGGAATCCGAAGACCGAACTTTGGGTGATGCAGTGGCTGTCAAAGTAGCATGGAATCGGCCAAAAGGGCCTCGAATAGAGTAGTGCCCTTCGACAGAGGGTCAATATGGGAGTCCATGTTAGTTTGGGGAGGGTAATTTCAGGTACACTGAAGTCCTGCTTCAGAAATCGTCAAAAGGCCCTTTGTATGGAATAAGCCCATATAGCAGGCTGTCAAAATTGTAGTCCCAGTTGGGGTTCCTGGTGTAATGAAGCTTCGAATACTTAGGGCACCCAGAAAGGTATTTTTGAGAACCCACCATGTACACTTAGGATCCCCCAAGCCCTATGCCCCTATATACCCCCATGTATCCTTATTTATCCCCGTGTATCCCTATGACCAGAGACCCCCATATGACTCCCGTATATTCCCTATCCCTAAACCCTAAACCCCCCGTATATTCCCTATGATGCCCCTTCGACGGCCCAGGTTTGTACGCTCCACCACACCGGGAGTGCTTTGCTAAGTTCCCCAAACTTGAAACGGATTTCATGGGGTCTCTTAAGGGGCTGGGGATCAACCCCCCCAATGGCCCATGAATGTTGGAATAAGGATATGGGTTTAAGGTTCGGGGTTTAGGGTTCAGGGTTTAGGGTTTGAGTTTAGGTTTTAAGCTGTAGGATTAGAGGATTTAGGGTCTAATGTAGACCCATGATTAATAAACCCCCTCCCCCCAAAAATAGGGATTAGAATAGGGATCCTTATATTAAGGCCCCTAAAAGGAGGGGGTTATTAATCATGGGTCTACATTAGGGTTATGGGTTTAGGGATCATATAGGAATCTCAGGGAGCTTGTCAGGGTTTGTCAGGGCCTTACGGCCCGGACGTGTGGAGGGCTGTCTTAGTCTCATATGATCAGAATGGTGGACTCGAATTATCACACACCTGCATGTTCCATTTAGAAGTTTCCCATCTCGCTGCTGCAATTCTCAATGCAACCCCAAACCCCAAACCCCAAACCCTAAACCCTAAACCCTAAACCCCAAACCCTACATCCGAAACCCTAAACCCAAAACCCTGAACCCTAAACCTCTAAACCCTAAACCCCTAAACCCTCAACCCTAGTTAACAGAGCAAGCCTTGGGCCGCTTGGCCTTCCATCCAAATAGTCAAAAGTTGCTGCTTGTTTGGGGTTTAGGGTTTAGGCTTCAGGGTTTTGGGTTTAGGGTTCAGGGTTCAGGGTGAAGGAAATTTCTTCATGCAAGCTAGCCTCGGATGTTCGTAGAAGCTACAAATGGGGATGGTTTCCCAAAATTAGGGGTATCATTTTGGAGGGTCCCAACCAGAAGGACTATAGTCTTTTGGGGTTTATATTGGGGTCGGCTACCCTAAACTCGAAACCCTTTAAACCTCAAATTCTAAACCTCAAACCCTAAAGCTAAAACTCTAAACCTCAAACCCTAAACTGGTAGGATGTGGGGACTCTCGCCTAGGGCTCCGTGCTGGGGGTTGTGAGCAATGATGCTCCGCAGGAAGAGAACATAGCCCCCATGGTTCACGTGTGCTTATGTAGGAATTGCATTTTAGTCCTCCATTTAGGGTTTATAGGGTTGAAGGTTTAGGGGATGAGTTGACGGAAGTCCTAGGAATTGTTCCGAGCAGTGAAGCACTTCAGAGCGACATGCGCCTGTCTGAAAACTGGGGTCCCAAGCGTGTCTAGTCCTCAATCCAGGAGCCCCCCCCCCAAGAGGATCTAACACTTGGAGAAACTCCATATTGCTTCCATGGAGTTATGTTTGATGTTCTTGAGGCTCCAGCAGCGCAGGGTTTGGCGGTTGCTGTTTGCTCTCAGCGGATTGAGGTTGGGTGAATGTATCATCCAGAGCAGATTCTCACATGATAGCAACCAACTGTTGCTTTTGTCAATTCTGTGGGGGTGGAGGGGCTTGGTGGGTTTCAGAGGCCTCGGGGTTGGATCTTGGATGTCAAGTATGCAGTCATGCCGCATGGCCCAGCACAGGCAGCTTCTTCTGTTGTTGATGACCGCGTGCTCTGAGTATCTGTCTGCTTCCTGCTTCTCTGTGCCAAAGCAGTCAATTGGCGCTTTTCGTGAGCGTGAGGGTTCGAGTGCAAGTGTGCCCATCCGTGCTACAGAGAAACTCAAAGACATCACAGCAGCTGAGAAGAAGTTGATATCAGCCCTAGTGGAGGCAGGAAAGAAAGGTGAATGGATGCGAGTCGCCCCACACTGGCGGAAGTACACTGGACAGGCAGTGCCAGTAGTTTCTGCTGCTATGCAAGCTGCTCATCGATGCGGGCGCTTTAAGGAAGCTGCAGCGATGTACAACCGACTCCGTAGTGTCCCAGCGGAGATAGATGCCGGCATCTTGCATTTGGGCTTGAAGACTTTTGGAAAGCTACAAGACAAGGTCAGGGTTCGTGACATCTGGTCCGAGGCTGAAGAACTCGGCTTGGTCAACAAGATCATTGCGGGCGCCCGCGTCGACGCCGCCGCTGAGATTGGAGATTTTACAGGAGCTGCCACCGTGCTCGACAACATGGAAAGGCGGAGTCTTGAGCCGAACATCATCAACTTTCAGCCATCAATGCTTGCAAGAATTCTAACCATAGCAAGCGTCATGATGCAGCTTTGTACCTCTTCGAGGTCTTGTGTGGCAAGGGCTTAGAGCCCACAGTTGTGACCTTCACCAACCTCGTCGGAGCCCACCGGGACGCAGCGCTAGAGAACATCACAGCCCTTCGAGATCGCATGGACGCGCTGAGAATCCCAGCAAACCGCGTGTTTGCAGAAACCTACCTGGGTGCCATTTGTGGACGTTTTGAGAAGGTTCGGGACGCAGGGCAGATGAGGAGGAAGCTGGCGCAGCTCCCCCTCGATGCTGGGGCATGACTTGTCTGCTTTTGTGTTTTGCCTTTGTGTAAACCCTTAGATTTATCGAGTTAAGCCTGGATTGGTTTCATGGCTCTACGAACTGTTCAGCCAAGTAGTTGAGAATTCTATTGCTGCATTTCGCATCATCCTAGCCCCTCCCACTTCTTACAGGGGATTAGTAGGGAACAAGGAATAGATTATATAGGATTTTATTCCCTTATTCCCCACTACAGTAAGACTTCTCTGTGTAGCTTCCAAAGTAAGTGGAATGTGGGGTACGGCAAGTTGGGGATGGCCAAATGAAATGGAAAAGGACATAGCACATGAATTGGAAATTGGGCGTCTGAAGCTGCTTAGAAGAATAGTTATATACCTATATTATGATCCTAGTTTCCTTTCCTGCTCAAATATTCATTTTCAGGCACTTCAACATGAAGCGCTACATTCCAACGGGAGGTTGTTATGCACTAGGATTTGTCTTTCCTGAACTGCCATATCATAGGATTTTCCATCTACTTGATAGACCCCTATATATATGCTTATAACCCATACTGTGGGGACCCCCGAAAGGGGATCTTAATTTTTGGACACACTCCAAGACCAGCTCAGGAAAGGAAAGACGAGGCCCGCACAGCTTTGAAGGACTTCTACCTAAGCCCTCAAATCGCCCCTTGAACGCGAAGCTACTACACTCTGAGCCCTAAGCCCCAAAAATCATAAACCCCGAATCCTTGAGCCCTAAACCCGCAAAATCCGTTTGAGTTTGCCATTCTTACAAGCAGCATGGGAAGCCCAATAGCTGTTGCAACACCGTTTGAAGGACTTCAAAGCAGATGCTGTGGAGCTTACGAGCCTCTTTGTTGTGCTTAGAAAGATCACTTCCGAGGCGTACGGTTGAGTCAGGTTTAGGGCTTGGGGTTTTGGGCTCAGGATTTAGTTTTTTTTTGGTTCCCTTGAATCCTGGGGAGCCTTTGGTGCTTGAGAACCTACTTGTTGGGGGCCTATGGCGGGCTGGTACCCGGAACTATGGAGAGCTATGCTTGCTTAGGGTTTAGGGTTTAGGGTTAAGGGTTAAGGTCAAGCTAGACGTTGTGAAGGTTTTCTGTTTCCCATACGTAGGGAAATCCGGCGATGTAACCACATAGCCCGTTATAGCTTCTAGCCATGATTACAGATAGCACCGTGTTTCGCGAATGTACCTAGCTAGATTGTCCTAGAAGACTTAAAGGAAAGTGGAGGAGTGGATCTCTATAATAGTCCCTATATAATCAATCCGCATGTATAATCCTATAATGGTACCCACTCCCGCTTAAGCACCGGTAGGTCTAAGAACTGCAGCGTTTTGCAGCTTCCACCAAGGTCTTTGTGAGCTGCTCGAGGTGTCATTGCAGGAAAAGTTCCGGTGTGCTCGCATGGCTTTGGCAAATGTGCGTTAGGGTTTAGGATTGACGGTTTTTGGTACAGATAGCCCTGAAATACCAATGTTTCCCCAAGAAGCCGGGATTCATGATTTTGGCTTCCTTAGGCCTCTTTCTTTTGTCTATTGCATAACTTATGCCGGGCTCAAGCATCTTGACATACAGGTGCATGGGCTAGGGAAGGCTACTCTGCTCACTCGGAGCTCTGGACTTGCCTAAAAGGGGCCATAGGTTTTAAAACATCTTCAGCCCAACGCAGACCCTCCTCAACCCGGATACACAATTTTGAGATAGCCCTCATGGAAGCCCTGGCACCTTCCAAGTACTTTGCGCAGGGAGGTGTCATGTCTTGAATTAGTCGTAGCTGGAAACCCCCGAATGCCGTGAAACCCTCCCCCAAATTGTAAATCATGATTCAAACCCTTGACCAACCCCGAAGCCCTGAGCCCCATCCCACCCTGAACAGTACATTTTGTGATATTCTATTATATTGTATTGTGTTATGGTATATAATATTATATTATGGTATTTTGTAGTATTATATATTATGATATATTATGGTATAGTGTACTTCCACCCTCCAGCGCTCCCTACGCCCAGTCGCAGCCGCTTTACGATCGCACTGCTTCGCCGTCTCCCACCGGAGATTTGCCACAGGCGCGTTGGTTTTCGGGTTTAGGTTTCAGGTGTAACCTTCAGTGTGTAAGAGCGTTGTCAAGTTGAGAGTGTTTGAGGGTTTCCTTGGTGGGGTTTGTGGTCTGTTGATTATGTCGCATTTGCTTCTGCCAGGGTTTGGTGGTTGGGAGATCTTATGCCCTCTAACTCAGACACCTTAAAGCCTGCGAAGTCCTAAGCCCTAAGCCCAAAACCCCCAAATTCAAAGGTGCCACACGAGTCATCCTAAATCCCAAGCCCCCAAAGCCTCAACAGCAATTCCAAAAACACACAACCAGCTCGCTCGCAGCCTTCTTTTGCTCTTGCCGAACCCAAGCAACCTTAAATCTGCCCTCCGGAGCCATGGAAGCAGACTCGCACCCAGGCAGCGGTTGTGGACAGTTGGGGGTTTGGGTGTACAGGGAAGATACAGCATGTAGATAAGGGTATATAGATAGGGGTATCTGGGTATGTTTAGGAGATGGTTTTCAGGGTTTAGGCGGTTTACGGTTGCTGAGGACCTGGGATAGGTTTTCAAATTTGGGGGGCTTAAGGACTTTGAGGTTACAGTTCAGGGATAAGGGTAAGTTCAAGGATTCAGACGGGGCTCGAAGAGTCCTTGGTGCTAGCACTTGCTTTATGGCTTCAAGGAGACTGCATGTCGTGCTCGTCCAGAAAAGGGAGTCCTGTAGTCTGCCAGAATCACAGCGGCTGAGCAGTTTTTGCCCAGGGATCCAGGGCAGGTAGGTGTCCCATGCAGGGCTTTTGCTTTGCAGACATGTGGAGTTAGCATTTTTCAAAGAGTTTCCTTTGAAATTGAAACGTCAGCTTGCAACTATGAGCATGAGTCGTTTCTGACAGAGAAGGTTGACTTATTTTCTGAGCCTCATGTAGGAACGCAGAGTGTGAGATCGTTGCGAGGCACATGTTGACAAAGTCAGTCTCCCCTGATACGGAAACTTACGTTTGGTTTTGGGAAACAGGCTGCGTCCAAGGAGGTGCAGAAGTCGGGGCTTCCAAAAAGTCGGGGCATCCAAGGAAGGTTAGAGCTAGGGGTTGCTACAAATGGGGAGCCCCCAAAAAGACCCAAAATGGGATACTAGTTACAAGTTCTTGTAGGGATCCTCTGATTTATGGCAACTCCATAAGGGTATACATTAGGTAGAGAAAGACCTCACAAGATTCAGTGCCCATGCAGAGGGATCATAATTCGAGCTTAGTAACAAAACTGGGCTAATGTAGGACGATGTCATCAACACCCCCATACAGGGACATCTCCTAAAAGGATGCCTAGGAACTGCTTCATGTGGAGCATGCAACATACCTGCCTCTTTTTGTGCAGAGGGTTCCACGTAGGTGGTGTTCTGTTTTGTCGGTCCCTGGCGGCACGAATGTGTCAAATGAAATTCAAAAAAGTTACAGTGAGGGGTATGAAGGGCTTATAACGGGCACACAGTACATTACCCAATTCCAGGGTCCCTCAAAGTGGACGTGGAAGGATCAAGAAGTTGATTCCCTGTTGCCGAGCTGAGGCATGTGACAGTCGTTCCGTACTTCACAGTGCCCGAAGGGAAGATGGAAGAGTTCAAGGCAGGGTTTCCGAAGTTCTATGAGAGAACAAAGGCTGGCACCAGTGAGTGCCACTACTACGGCTTCTGTGTCCACGAGAACAAGGTCTTCTGTCGCGAAGGTTACAGAAGTGCTGAAGGAGTGCTTGCGCATCTGAGCGATGTGAAAGAAGCGCTTGACGCGGCCGTCGCAATTGTAGGCCCCAGTGGATTGGACCTATCAGTTATGGGCCCCCCAGCAGAGCTTGAGAAGCTGAAGGAGGCGATGGGTCCACTCGGAGCAAAGTTTTGGGAGTTGGATGCAGGCAGCATGTATCGTACAAGTCTTGCAGAGCAAGATACTCACGTGACCATCGTTCCATACTTCACGGTGCCAGAAGGGAAGATGGAGGAGTTCAAGGCAGGGTTTCCGAAGTTCTACGAGGGCACAAAGGGCGGCACCAGTGAAAGCATCTACTACGGCTTTTGTGTCCATGAGAACAAGGTCTTCTGCCGTGAAGGTTATAAAAGTGCTGAAGGTGTTCTGGCTCATCTGAGCGATGTGAAAGAAGCGCTTGATGCAGCTGTAGCTATTGTAGGCCCAAGTGGATTGGACCTGGCCGTGATGGGCCCCCCTGCAGAGCTTGAGAAACTCAAAGGGGCCCTGGGCCCACTAGGAGCAAAGTTCTGGGAACTGGATAGCGGTTCCTTCTGGAAGTGAGACTCTTTTGAATCTGCTGTCGCAGCATTGCTTCCAAAGGATTTTCGACGGATTTTCGAACGCCGCCCAACCGTCACAAACAAGCAGGACTTGGTCCCCTATATAATCCCAGTTTCCATTTCAGTTTCCAGTCTGTTTTCCATTCGATTCTCCTTTGTTGGGGTAATATCCCTTTTTCCATTTGATTCTCCATCATTGGGGCAATACTGTTGATGGAGGAAATCTTGCACCACCTTAAGTCCCTAAAGTCCTAGGAATTACAGTATTGAAGGGACCCTAGCTGGTGCAAGATTTGCTCCATCAACGGTAGCTACAAGTATTCGGGGCGAAGAAGGCCGAGCCATAGGGCAGCGAGGCTCGTCCAGGCTTGTACTCGTAGTGGAGGGGGCCTCTTGGAACTAGTTTTTTCGTCCCCCTTAAGTAGATAGAATATGGGGTATATGGGGATCTTATTATAACATACCAAAGCCATATTCTATCTACTCAAGGAGGACTATAACCCACATCTAGAAACAAGCGACCCATTGATAGGTGCACCAAGGTTCTCCCAAGGACATCGGTATGTAATTGCATGGAAATCATGGAGTGTTCACTTGCCCATAGTAGCACATGTCACGCGTCATTTCAATGCTTCAACTCTTGCGGCATTTCCCGCCTGCTTCAGAGAATCCAGCATTATGCAGACAGTTTTGAATAATCCTCAGACAAGCTAAACACAAAAGTGCCCATTTCTTATTCCTCATATGCACAGGGTCCCAGGGTCCTCCACATAGGGAGCCTCGCATGTAGCGAGAAAGGATCCTCATCCTCATCCTCTCGGGCTCAGGCAACAGGATCTCCTACTCAAGCGCCTCCAAGGGTCAGCCATGACTTTAAAATACGCAAACCCTAAACCCTAAACCCTTAACCCTAAGCCCTAGCTCAAGCAGCGAAAGGCCAAAAAGCCTTACACGTTCTAGGTTGGTTGAAACTGCCCCCCCACTCTGTAACAGTTGGATAGTATTTATAATTATAATTATATGTAACCACAAGAGTGATCGCTACAAATATGACCACTAAAAAACTTCAACAGGGTGGGGGCAGTACCCAACCCAGCTGTCAGTTGGGACGCTGAGTCTGCCTCCACGCAGCCTTGAGGGTAACCCTAAACCCCCCCAAAACCCAACACTTTAGACCCAAAACCCCAAACCCTAAGCCCAAAGCCCCGATCAACCAAGCCCACAACCCTCAACCTTGCGGGACGTTAGTGGGGAATGGAGGAAAAGAATCGGTAGTATTGGGAGGGTATAGGGTGATAAACGGTTATATGGGGTAATAATGGAGAAACAAGTGGACACGAACATAGAAAATGATATGGAAACTGGGGTTATATAGGGATATAAGAATGCTACAGTGTCTGCTTTACAATCCCGAAGAAAGAGGTGGTTCCATTTTCTTTTGCATTCCTTCATTCCCTATGCACACCCCAAATCCGAAATCCTGAAACCTCAGTTCTTGCCTATAATGCCCCAAACAACCCTAAACCGTAATCCCTAAACCCTAAACCCTACCTAAACCCTCAAACCCTAAACAACCCTAAACCCTAAACCTGGCACGTGCTCCATGGACAGGTCGCCGGTGGCGGTGCGCGCCTGGCTCTCAGGATTTCTGGATCCTTCCTATCTGAGCCATAATTCAAACTCCTTAAAGAGCGCTATGTAATATAGGGTTTCAGGTTTAGGATTTAGGGTTTAGGGTTTAGGATCTAAACTCCTCAAAGCTGGCTATACAAGCAATTAAGGGGAGTATCATAGGGTGTGTAAGGGGGAGTTCAGACCACGGCTCATCTGATCTCAAAACCCTGGGCCCCTAGTATGGGCCCTGAACCCTGAGATCCTTATACACTATACCCTATATGTACCTTTTAAGGGTCCCTAGACTCTCCCTAAAAGGGCTAAGGCCCCATATTTGGGGTCCATGCTTCACCCTAAACTCTAAACCCTAAACCCTCATATTTGGGGCCCATGCTTCTGACCTTAGATCCTAAGTTTGGGGGATCCTCAGCTTTTTTGGAGGGTGATGGCTTCCTGCAAATGTGCAGCAGAGGGTAATGTGAAATCGCGTTTACCCGTTTAGGTTTCGGGGTTTAGGGGGTTTGGGATCCATGGTTTAACGATGAAAGGTTCAGGGTTTGGGACCCCGCAGCCCCTTCTGAAGGTACTGCCGGAGGGAGCCTGCGCTAAACAGCATTCTTCAGGAAGGCCTCATTATTTAATTGCCTCTTACAGCTAGGCTACAGAGACGTGCATGGACATGCTTAAAAAATCAAGTGGGCAAGTCGGTACTTCCATATCTAGCTTTTGAACTCGTCGTTGTAGGAGTGCTCCAAAACGCACTCACGAACTTGGAAAATCCCCACGCAGCAATCCCTTCACCGTCTTGGTTTTCATGAGATAACCCTCAAGCCTTCCAAGATGGTTCCAATAGAGAAATTAAGTTTGGGGTTTGGGGTTTAGGGATTAGGGTTTAGGGTTTAGGGTACAGGGTGTAGGGTATAGGGATGAGGGTATAGGGAAAAGGGTTTAGGGATTAGGGATTGCATGACAAGATTTCAAGGTTCCCATCAGTTCCTTGTTGAACCGCGGTCCTTGACCGTCGGCCATCTACTATCACTGCAATGTGTGCACCCAAAAACAAACCAATTACCATCCACGCACATTTAGGGTTTAGGGTGTAGACTTTAGGGGTTCCGGGATTGAAAATTATGGTTTAGGCCCAATCTACTCATCTTTAGATTCCTGAGGTTTACAGTTGGGGGTAGTTTAGGATTGAGGATCCCAATCAAAACAAGCCCAGGTCCTATATCCCCAGACCCTAAACCCTAATCCCTTAACCTTAATCCCTAAACCCTACTCCCTAATCCCTAAACACTATACCCTAAACCCTAAACCCTATACCCTAATCCCTATACCCTAAACCCTAATCCCTATACCCTAAACCCTAATCATTAAACCCTAAACCCCAAACTTAATGTCTCTTGACATATGTCGGCTTGCAGCCTCCCTGTCAGATCTACTTGAAAGGGTCAGGGGGACTTAGTTATCATACTTATACTTACAACCTGCAACCCCCATATAGGGTGTTATGTAGGGGACTTAGTAATTACACTTGTAACTTTTCATCCCTATAGACCATAGGACCTACAGTCTAAACTCCTTAAAGGGTGTTATGCGGAGGATTACATAGCGAGTATTCTACGGATTATTCAGAAGGATACTAGGAGCTTAGACTATAGATCATATAGACAATGAGTCACCCCTGTTATAAACCTATTTCCCAAGTGTCCCTGACTGCCCAAGTAGCCCAGGGTCTGACTCGCCGAGGTATCCATGCGGTTTAGGGTTCGGGGATTTAGGGTTTACAGGTCTGAAGCTCCATTACCCTTCTCCCTGTAAAATCTTGATATTGCTGCAAATCTTAGTGTATAGGGCCCCCGAACCTACCCTAGATATTTCAGCTTTAAACCCTAAATCGTAAACTCCAACCTGTCAAAGTCCTTGTTGGCAGGTGCCCTGGCACGGGAAGAGGCGCCAACCAAGGCACGCAACTCTGAACCCTAAACCCGGATTGGAGGTTGGGTCGGGTAGTTATGGGGATAATATTGGGATCATGGAAAGTATAAAATGGAAGCTACTATAGTATATTGGGGTTATATTGGGGATGATGGAAATCAAAATGGAAACTATTATTTTATATTGGCGTTATTTAGTTACTTGTCTTTGGTCATGATAAGCAGCCAAGGTTTAGGGGTTAGGGTTTAGGGAGGTTCGGGTAGGGGAGTTACAAACAGGCTAGTGCTTTTGGTCATAGTAGGCTGTTTGACACAGCTTTTCTCTAGGACCTCATGGAACACGTAAGAAGACTGCCGTAGAATAGTCGTTGATTAACATATTGCTCTCCTGCTGGTGGTCCTGTGGTCCCGTGTTCTGGGTCTTGTGGTTTAAATTTGGTTTGTAGAGGGTTTGTCGAGGGTTTTTCATGTTTATAGAAGATGTATAAGAAAGAATACAAAAGACTAAATGTAAGGTTGGAGCTATGGGCTTTCGTAGGCGCTCTTAATCCTTTTTATCCTCATACACCTATTGTACACCCCAGGACACCCTGCAAACCCAATTGAGGGCCCATAGCTGGAACCCAGGAAGCAAGTAGAGGCCCATGTTCGAAGTCCAGGGTTAGGATCTCAGAACGAAAGCTGCATAGCCTGTACGGCCCCGAGTGTAGAAAACTGCCCAAATTTCCAGGATCTCCGAATCCTAAGCCTAAGCCCTAAGCTTAAACCCTAAATCCCAAATGTTTAAAGAACAAACCCAAACCCCGAACGTCTGAAGAAGAAAACCCTAAACGCCTTTGCGGGGTCATGCACGGGGCTGTGAGACGGCTCAGCTCCAGACAGCAAACCCACTCCTAGGCCCTAAACGATGGAATCCCAACACCTAAACCTTTCCCAAAAACAAAAACTTCCCAAAACCTTCCAAAACTCCCCAAACCAAACCCCCGAACCTCCAAACCCCCAAAACCTCCGAGCCCCAAAAAATCCCCAAACCCGTACAACTCTAAGCCCCTAAACGCTAAACCGCAACGCTAGAGCCCTGAATCGAACCCACAGTCTAAACAAACGTTCAGGCGGTTGAGCCTCGACCGCTAGAAGCTCAGTTGTGTGCTTCTACTGTGCGCGGTTTTTAGGGTTTAGGGATTTACAGTGTAGGGATTTAGGTTTAGGGATTTAGGGTTTAGGGCTGAGGGTTCCCTTTGACGGTTTTGAACATGACTTTCTGTGGTAGAAAAGGTCCGCAACTCCACCCAAAGTGGTGTTGATTGGGGTCATGTAGGGAGCTCTGTGCTGGTGCCTGCTTGTACATAGCTTGGGGTTTGAGAGGTTTGTTGTTTTTTTGGGTTCGGGCTTTTAGGGTTATGGCCCAGCTATGGCTTTAACATGGTTTGTCTTTTTAGATTGTTCAGTGTGTTTGGGTGTAGGTTTTATGGGTTTTATGGCTCGAACAGGGTTTGGGGCTTTCGAGTTTATACGAATTGGGCTCGGGGTTCAGGGTTTCTGGGTTTGTTTCAAGCTTTCGCGCGAGTTATAGGGATCTTGAGGTCCAGCGTTTAGGGCCCCTCCCGCCACCCAGGAGTTATATCTCGTACTCTCTTGTAAATAAATTCCCAATAGACTGCTGTTATAATTTTGGAGACTTTATTGCTGGAGCGGATGTGGGGGCTGTCGCAAGGGGGAGGTGTTTAATTATAGCTCATGAAAATGTGATTTTTGTTAGTTGGGTTTCATGAGGTCAGGGTTGGGGTTTGCACAGAGGCTACATGAGCTATAGTCTAAACTCCTTAAAGGGGATTATATAGGGTTTAGGGTTTAGGATTTAGGGTTCAGGATTTAGGGTCTAGGATTTAGGTCTAAGGTTTAGGGTTTAATGTTTAGGATTTAGGGTTCCTTAAAGGGGGTTATACAGGGGATTATATAGGGGACTACTATAGTGCTTATCAAGGGGGATACTAGGAGTTTAGACTATAGCTCACATGAGATTCTGAACGCGATATTTGAGACGAGTCCCCCAGAGATGACGTTGACATCTTGGCATTACGGGCTGTCCGCTTTAAGGCTTGGCGTAGTGTAGGTCTATGTGATATTCGGGCGCTTACGGAGGGATTATAAGGATCCTCAGTAGGGCTTCTACCCTGGGGGTAGTTTTCAGAATCTCTCGTATGCATTCCAGGTCAGACTGCAAGGTAGCTCATATGAGGAAGAGACATCATTCTGCGATGAAACAGATTTGGAGGGAGCGCCCGGCAGGGGATCTGTCCTGAAGGGCATGTGCGTTGTGCCCCTAGCCTACACTTGAAACCCCAGAAGGAGAAGCATTAGAGAGAAGAGGAGAGAATAGAACAGAAGAAGAAGAAGAAGAACAACAAGAAGCCTCTAGACAAATCGAAGAATAAGTCCGCAGATAAGCCCGGAAAATGAAGCCTATCTTTGCCTTACACTGTCAGCGTCTAGCTTTGGCACAACAGGCTGTCTAGCGTATTCTTGAACAAGGACGAAGGGTGTGTACAGGAGGGATACAAGGACATGACACCTTGCTTGTTCTTCGTATAGGGAAGAAGGGAATATATTCAATATTTTATAAAGGGGCTGTATAGGGATGAGCATTGCTCAATGCGCCAGAAGCACGGGGCAAATTACGGTCCCCTCACCTGACCTCAGCACAAATGTTAGTATGCATTTGGGGTTTAGGGTTTAGGGCCTTGCTTCAGATTCGTAGAGTTTACAAGAGAAAGACAGGTCTGCAACCTCTCTACAAGCCGCAGCCAGCCATCAACCTGAAACCCTACACGTTCAGCCCTAGGCGCTACACCCTAAGCCCCACACCCTAAAACCTAAACTCTAAACCAGGGTGGGAACAAGCACCACGGTGGCGCGGCCGACTACCAGCTGGGCCCCTGACAGGGTAAACCTAAAACCTAAGCCCCGAGCGGCAAAACGTCTGGTAAACCTTGAGCCCTAAACCCGACGCCCAATAATTTACCGATATTCCTTATTAACCATTGTTATTACCAATACTATTAGAAGCCCAAGTAAACGTCAGAGACAGCAGGTCACATTGGATTAAAGGTCGAGAGTTCAGGCTTTCGGGCGTACGGTGTTGTGCTTTAAGGTTCACTCGGGAGAACATCCGGCAACAACTAGAGCTCTTGGCATGTAATGTATTCAGAGTTGTGTGCGCGTTCTTCCAGTAACTATTTCTCCAGCTCGGCGAAAGGATGGTGTTTCTTCCGCCTTTGTGAAGATGGGTTCTTGACGGTCAAGGGGTACCTTGCTCTACACGCAGGGTTTCCAACTTTGTCACTATCATACTTGCAACGCCAGGAACACCCCAAAGCCATACCCCACAACCCTCAACCCTATACTGGAGACCTCAGAATTCAAGCCCACAACCCTAGAGGCCTGAACTTGAAAACGTTTACATTGAAGTCGGCGAGCCTTGGGGTAGAATAGCGCGCGTTCCGACCGTATATGATAGGTGTATGGATGTCTAGGGTTGAGGGTTTAGGCATGGAATGTCGGCCTGAATAATGATTGGTAGTATTTGCTCGGGACGCTGGTGTGATACAGTCCCCACATCCTGAAACTTGTTAGGAACGCCCTAAACCCTAAACCCTAAATTCTAAACCCTAAACCCTAGATCCTAAGCCTGAAGCCCTAAAT
>CAJNIZ010033135.1:13463-34514 GCA_905231905.1 Symbiodinium pilosum | reverse complement strand
TCAGCTCCTTGGGCCTTAGGGTTCAGGGATTTAGGGTTTAGGGATTTAAGGGTTTAGGGATTTAGGGACTTAGGGCTTAGGGGTTTAGGGTTTAGGAATTTAGGGTTTAGGGACTTAGGGTTTTTGGAATTTAGGGTTTTGGGACTTAGGGTTTTAGGAATTTAGGGTTTAGGGACTTAGGGTTTTAGGAATTTAGGGTTTAGGGACTTAGGGTTTTAGGAATTTAGGGTTTTGGGACTTAGGGTTTTAGGAATTTAGGGTTTAGGGACTTAGGGTTTTAGGAATTTAGGGTTCAGGGTCCTGAGCCCTAAACCGCATAATAGGGCTGTAGTGAATCCTCAAGTGGTTGCTTCAGGATTGTCCTTGCGATTGCATGCATACCCCTTCGCCCTACTTCTGAAAACTCTTCTTTAACACTCTTCTCGTGAACTGACGTTCGGGATTGCATTCGTGCAGACGGAAAGTTGGCCCGACAAAGCAAAGCCTCGACCCTAAAGCCTAAATCCCAAAGCATAAGCCCTCAGTCCCTAAACTGTAGCTTCCATTTCCTTTACATTATCCGTATATAACCCCATAATATTTGGGTTCTGGGACCCTAAACCCTAAACCAACAAAGCTCAACTTTTACGAGATCCCAAGCACAAGGCCCTAAACCCTAAACCTTAAACCCTCGACCCTAAACCCTACACCCTAAACCCTAAACCCTAAACCCTACACAATTGGCAATTCCAAAGACCCCAGGTCCAGAGGCTGGGGCTCAAAATCCAGGCCAACCTCGGCGCAGGCGGGCAGGGGCTTAGGGGCTCTTAGGATTTTGGGGTTTGAGGGTTCAGGGTTTAGGAATTGGGGTTTAGGGTTTCATTTTTTCTTGGGCTTGCGGCTTAGGGTTTAGGGGGTATGAGGGTTTAGGAGGCTGAAGGGTGTAGGGCGTAGGGGTTTAGGATTTGGGGGCTCAGATGACCAGACCTCCCCAGATCACCTTGCGGCTTGCAACTTTTTAAGGGTTTAGGGTTTAGGGTGTTTAGGGGTTAGGGTTTAGGGTTTAGGGCTTAGGGTTTAGTGTTTAGGATTTGGGGTTTAGGGTATCTAACCTCGACGTGGCCACGCCTCAACGTGCATCACATCGTCCTGTGAGGTCGTCTGTGAGGAGGAGCACAGCCTTCTGTCTATTTGGCTAGATTCCCCCAATATTGCCTGAATATTACCCCAATATGGGCCCCCCATATTACATCAATATTACCCCAATGTAACCTCACTATTACGCGAATATTACCCCAATACCGTAATATTACCCCCAATATATTGTCGTTGATTCAAACCATGGCAGAGGGGATTTATCGCGAGCGAACCGGATAATGGATGCCTCGCCAATCCTTGCGTAAGCCATGAAAGACATATACTCCCCCTTGAGTAGATAGAATATGGCTTTGAGTATGCTATGATAAGATCCCCATATACCCCATACCTAAGCACTAAGCCCTAAACTCTCCAAGCCATGGACCTTAAACCTGAAATCTGTGGCCTAAACTCCATAGCCCTAAACTCTGCACCCGCAACCTGAAGCCTGAAATCTAGAAGCATTGGAGTGGCCAGGCGCAGGGTGACGGCCCAGGACCTTGCTTCCAGTTTTACCTTGATGTTCCAAAGTTTAGACTTGTGAGGTTCAGGGCCTGGGTGGCTCACGGCTTGGGCGTAAAGATTTCAGGATTTGGGACACCCCAAAGCGTTGGGATCCCCAAATTCGGCTCTTCTGGAGTTATGTAAGGAAAAGGAGTTAAGGCTTCAGGGTTTGGAGCTCAGGCTTTAGGCGTTTAGGATGTAGGGTTTCGGGTGGAGGGTAGACACGTGTGGACTGGATTCGGGCATATCTTGTGCTTAGGGAGGTATGCAGACAGTTGCATGGAATTGTTCCGAAGCACCAGAGCGTGCAGATATATGGTATACATTCGGTGAACCTCATGTGGATCCTCTTGTGCCTTCTATACCACTATTACAGGGTGGGGGGTCCTTCTCAGTTCTACATACGTAGAGGTTTCGCCGGGTGTTCGGATAGCACAAGGCTTGAGAATTGGGTTTCTCAAAATGATTGGTCTGTTTCCAGGCTCTTAGTGGAAAGAGAGTCTGTTTGGGTCTACGGAGGGCCTTGCTTTGTAGAAATATCCACTGAAGGAAGGCTAGAGGCAGGACAAATACCTTCTAGTGCACCATGCTCAACTTAATTCTCTTCCGTATTCTGAATCGACTTGTACCTTCCTCCTGAACCCTAAACCCGAAACCCTAAGCCTTAAACCCTGTACCCTAAACCCTGTACCCTAAACCCCGTACCCTAAAACCTAAGCCATCCTTGCCATCTGTAGCCCCAAGCCCTGCTCGAAGTGCCCAAATCCTGCACCCGGAGCCACAAACCTTGGTCCAAGGTGGAAATAAGGTTTGGGGATTTAGGGATTTAGGGATTGAGGGATTTAGGGATTTAGGGATTTAGGGATTGAGGGATTTAGGGATTTAGGGACTTAGGGATTGAGGGAGTTAGGGTTTAAGGATTTACGGAAGGTTTAGGCCTTTAGGGTCAAGGGATTTAGGGTTCCAGAATTCTGAGGATTTTGAACTTTAGGGTCTCAGGATTTTAGGGGTGTGACCCCCAATATGGAGAATTAAATGGAAAGGCAAATGGAAACGGGGATCATAGTGGCTTATAGATATTAGGGTTTAGGAGGTACAGGGGCCGCTGATCTAAAGGTGCTTTGATGAAACTGTTTAGGGTTCCTGTAGGTCTATACCGCAAGATGTAGGGGACATTCTTTTCCTTCATGGCCATTGTGGGAACAGGAACCGGAATGTTCATCAATTAGCACAGGCTAATTATTTTCCATTGTACAAACACCCAGGAAGGCTGTAATTTTCAATAGTATCCCAAGCTCTGTACGTTCAGGGCCGAGGCGGTTCTTTCCTTCAACCTTTTATTCCTAATTAGTCGAATTGGGGTTGAGGGTTTAGGGTCTAGGATTTAGGGTCTAAGTTGGGTCTAAGGTTGCAAGTTCAGGGTTTAGTCTGAATCCTGTTCTCTGAAGCCATAACCCCCTAAACCGCACATTTTGCGCAGCTTTAAGGCCCAAACCCCGCAGCCCTAATCCACCGGAAAACCCTGCACCGCAGACTCTGAGACCTACAGCCCAAAGCCCTAAACCCTAAAGCCTTAAGCCCTAAACCCAACTCAGCCTTCCTTACGCTCCGGCGCTTCAGTGGTGTCGGAACTGTTTGAAGATGAAGGTAAGGGCATCGTCCACCGACGCTCTATTGCTCCAGGAACGCGGGATTTGGGGTATACCCATTCCTCCTCGAAAAAGACAGGCCCACAGAATCGCGTAGGTTCTCTGAAGAGCAGGGCCCCCCACGGAAACAGCAATGCTGCACAAACTTCCACGTGGCGCCACGTAGTTGATGATCTCCGGGCCGTTGTCCAAGAAGGAACTCCTGACACGAGACTGTTTCTCTGGGATGGTATCGCAAGTGATGTGGACATTGAAATGCAAGGTGATTTTTTGGTTTCACGTGCGAGAAATGTCCACATCGCAGCGCCAAGGAAGCAAGCTGTGATGCATGAGCAGACCCTTACCTCTGCCAGGCTCGCGTTGTCGCAAGCAGCAGAAGAGCGAGATTTTGACCCATCACAGGTTTTGCCGGACTCGTTCGCAAACTGTTCTTTTCCAGGCGGATGTTCTGTCTCCACACCATGTCCGTCTGTCGGATTCTTGGTTTCACCCAACCCCGTGTTCAGGGCCTTCTTCTGGCCCATTGTTTTCGCACCAATCGAACACATCCCAGTTCGTGCGCAACAAGATCATTCATGATGTTTTGCGATTAGCCCTGCCTCTTGGCCGTTGCATCGTGATCTTCCTCATGTTCCGCTGGATGTCCGAGGAAGCAGCATGGGCTCGCTGCTGCTGCTGGCCCTTGAACAGGTTCTGGTTCGTGCAAGCCCTCATGATGAGTTTTGGGAATGTTTCCTTGAAGAGGTGCACAATGTTTTTTTTTCAACCTTTCCTTTTCCTGGACATTTGTTCTCTACACGGCACGCAGCCAGGCATTGCAAGAGCGAGGACGTGCATGTTGAGGCGTTCCGGGCGCAGTTCAGGAATTGCCGGTGTGAGAACCTCAACTTGGAAGCATGCTTTCGGGATGGAAGTACCAACGTCCACTTGTGCCAAAGTCCACATGGGTGGTGCGCGCTCCTGCTGGCCTATGCAAGAGCTTGGGGTCGGCAGGAAGACGAAGTTGAAGAGCGGTTCCGAAGAGGTCACGCCGAGCGGTTGGGCTTCGTAACGGAGCATATGGAGGGTATTGGTCAGTTGTCAGTTTTGGAGAAAGTTCCTTGTGCATGATGCAGATGCATTGCGGGATGCAAAACGCGCCCAGTCAAAAAAAAATCATGGGTTTGCTTTTAGGTGACGGGGGAGCTGGCCTTTGAAATGCCGGGTGGGAGGATGTCGATGACGCTTCCCTTATCGGGCCAGGGGCAATGAAGACTCTTTTATGGTTGGCGCCAAGTCTTCCGAAAAAGGAGGCAAAGGTTGCGCTGTTCACAGTCCGTTGATGGTCGAAACAGATGCAGAGGGTCAGCCAAACCACTTTGCAGTTGCTTATCGGCACTGTCTGGCAGAGGGCGCTGCTCCTGCTGATGTTGCGCAGTATTGCTTATACAGTACGCAACTGCAATTTTGCGAGCACCTCCGCAAAAGGAATGTGGACTCGGGCGTGCCGTCTACTTTTCTGATGCCCTCCACGCAGCATATGAGCGATATCGTTGCAGCGCAATGTCTCGCAAACAAGTATTGCGAGGCGTTGATCCACTGTAAGGCAGAAATCGCCAGTCTGCACCGGCAGTTGGCAGCAAAGGGTGTTGATGGTCCTAAGAGCCAAACCTTGGAGATTGTGGGTCTCGGGTGTGCGGAGCTCGAGGTGAAGTCAACCCGGCCAAACGTGCAAGCGTGCGTGATGAGTCGCACCAGCGGCAGAACAACAAACCTTGAAGGATGGATTTGGTTGTTTTTTGGCTTCATTTGTTGCGCTGGGAGCGGCGCAGTGGCGTTGCATAGTGTTGACCGACGCAGCCGGGAGACGAGAAAAACATGCATGCCGACACCCAGCGTGCATGCCATGTAGCGACACCACGTCATATGCGCAGCATATAGCAGAACTTTCCGTGAAGGTTGACAGCATTTTCCAGCCAGCTTGTTGCTCTGCGGGCACCACTGCGGGCCCAACTGGCACAGTCATTTTGGCACAGTGGACCCATTATGGGGACGCAGCGTGCATGGGACATGTGTTACAGTCGGCGATAGTACTTGTAATTCTTTTGTTTCCGTGCCTCGCAGATGTTTGGGTTCTGTACCCGGAGCATTTTGGCCTCTCTCTGAGCCGGCTTGTGGAATACTACCGGCAGAGGAACCAATCAAAGACTTCAGCGCCTTCGCAGATGCAGTGGTGCGCTGCTGGTGGCGTCGAGCCTTAGTGCCTTAAGCTTGCAGGGCTTTCGGACGGACGGCTCCACATTTCACCCAGGGCCAGCTCTGAAGGTAACTTGCAGAGATCGTCCATGTTGCACTCACATGAGACGTACGTGTTGTACACGGCCTCACGAGGTTGAAGGCTCCAACCATCTCCAACCTTTACATGAATTCGCAAAACGATCCCACCCTTTAACTCGATTGCGATAGCTCGGGTAGATTGCATCCTAAAAGATCATCATAAAAGAAGGTTCGCTCAGCATAAACGCATCAAGTCATAAAGTATCATTGCTAAGAGGTGGTTCAAAAACCGCCTTCCAACCCAAGCGTATACACAATCACTTTTCCAACCTCACTTTGTTCCTTGCGGTGCAGGAGGATCGGATGCAGCGAAACACACGTCGCACCTTCCTGTGGGACACCTAGCCATTTACAACCCTGAACCCGAAACCTTAAATCCTGAACCCTAAACCCTAAAGCCTAAACCCTAAAGCCTAAACCCTAAAGTCTAGATCCCTAGGCCCTAAACTCTACGTCTTAAATCCTAAACCCTAAACCTTAACCCCCAGGGTTTTTGCGGGCAGACCAGAATTTTTTTGAACTCAGCCTTCGAACCCCAAGCAGTGTTGAGCATGAAACTATGATTGCGGGTTAGGGCTTAGACTTGAGGGTTTAGGGTTCAGAGTTTAGGGTTTCGGGTTGAGGGTTTAGGGTTGAGCTGGTGTAAAGGTTCACATGATTAACGCTTGTTTGTCTGGAAGCTGCTCCAGGGTAGCCCTAAACCCTAAACCTTAAACTGCGTCTAAAATTGTTGGTAGCCTGTGACTCAGGTTCCAGGGAGCGATGCATGTATCATTTGGCTGGAGTTTCATAGGGGTAATGGAAGAGAAAATGGAAAATACTATATTGGGGTTATATAAGGTTTAGGGAGATAGCAAATGGAAACCACTATATTGGGGTTATATAGGGTTTAGGGAGATAGCAAATGGAAACCACTATATTGGGGTTATATAGGGTTTCGGGTTTAAGGAGATAATGGAAAAGAAAATGGAAACTACTGTAATATGTTTGGGGTTATATAGGGTTTAGGGTTTAGGGAGATAATGGAAAAGAAAATGGAAACTGCTGTAGTATGTTGGGGTTATATAGGGTTTAGGGTTTAGGGAGATAATGGAAAAGAAAGGTCTGGGGTGGCAAGGAGGATTGAGAAGGATTAAGGAATTTTGAGGTTTACGGTTTCTAGTTAAAGGCTTAACGCTCAGGACTTAAGGTTGTGTAGGGTTTTCAAGCTGATGCTTTCAGGTTCATGGTCTTAAGTTTTAAGGCATGGAGGTCCGGGCTAAGGGTTTAGGGCTGTGAGCTCAAGGATTGAAGTGTTTTCGGGAACTATGTGCGGGAAATATAACCCTAGTCGTTCACAGCCTCACAGTACTGAGGCTGGAAGCCGCCATCCGCTGCCGGGGGCCGCAGCAGCGGCTGCGGCGGCCATGGAGGTCATTGGCTGCGAGGATGGAGGCTGGGGTAAAAGGTGTTGGGTTTAGGGTTTAGGGTTTAGGGGTTAGGGTTTAGGGATTAGGGTTTAGGGGTTAGGGTTTAGGGGTTAGGGTTTAGGGATTAGTGTTTAGGGGTGAGGATTTAGGGTGTGTTGGGTTGGGTTTTGGGGTTTGGGGTCACGGTTTGTAAGTTTAGGGTGTGGGGTGTATCGGGTTCAGATTGTAAGAACAGTCTAGGATGCTAATGATAATGCTCTGTTAAAGCTGACAGTAGTCTACGTAGGGCCCCGTTGGGCTTCCATGATAGTTCGGAAAAAATTGGGCTTAGAGTCCGGAAGTTGTTGGTGCATGGGGCTTTTCAGTTTCGAGCTTCAGGTTCAGTAAGAATCCTTGCATCCAAGCACGGGTCTACTTCGTCTGAAGTGAAGATTCTTAAGCCACGGCAACATGAGCGAAAGGAAGGATACATCCCACGATGTTAAAACAGCGTCTTGGGCGAATTCAGAACAGCAAAGATGATCCGCCAGCGCAGCGCTGAAGTATAGAGCCATCAAAAAACGAAGTGATTTCATTTGACCATCCCTGTTTGCATCACAATCAATCCTAGAGATGATTAATCCTCCATACTATTATTTAACTAACATGATGTAATTAGGTGCCGCAATATGTAAGCTCCCTTCTGGGGCAATATGATCTTAGGTTTAGGGGGTGTTTACAGATAGTATGAAGGGATTGTTTTAGCAACCTGCAACCCGTGAGTGACGAGCCTAGCATAGAATTAAGATACAGTAAATGCTAGTACCTTTCTCCTTCTAACACGCTACGTGCTAAAATCCCCCAACCCTAAAACCCTGAACTCCAAACCCGAAATTCGAAAGTCCAAACTCCATATCCTAAAGCCTAAACCCCAAACCCTAAAGCAAAAGCCTAAGCCTTCCCGAGCGTTATTTTGCCCGATGACTGAGGCGCCGGGTCGCAGGTTCCTCTCCTCCCTACCTTGCCGGCACTGCAGGTATTTCTTCAAGGGGTTTAGGCTTTACCTGAGCCCTAACCCCAAAATCCTAAACCCTAAACCCTAAATCCTAGGGACTTGAGGGGGCCCTGGGGTCTGAGGTTCCCTGTTGGATAGCTTGGATTTCAGGATTTGGGTTGGGAAGCTTGGGATTGGGGAGTTTGGCCTAGGTGTTTTGAAGGTTCCCACCTTCAGCCCTATTCTTAAAGCCCTAGACCTTAGACCCTAAACCCCAAAGATGTGGGGTAGAATGCTCGGAGAGGAGCGCGATAGTATTTTATGGGGCCTCGTAGGGTCTAGGGTTCAGGGTTTAGGTGATATCCCTAAACCCTAAACCTTAAACCCTAAACCCTAAACCCGTCAAAACATAAAAAACCCTGAACCAAAGCCGTATATGTGGGACAAAGTACGAGTTTCGGTTTTCGACTTTGTGGCTTTACCATGGAGCTTTCAAGGAACGCATGACTGTAGTTTTCGAAGTTTGGAGATGTAGAGTTGCGGGGCTTGGGCGTGTTGAGCGTGAAGAGTCGAAGGTTTAAAACTTGAGGGATGCATATCTGGGTGTTTGTGGAGGAACTCAAATGAACTTCCTATAAGACGCAAAATAAGCAGAATGTGGGATATATATATATATATATGGGGATTGTCCTAAATTACTGTCAATACGGGGTCCTATATTTAGGTTCCTATTATAATACGGGGCCCTATAGAGATTTCCCCCATTTTGGGAACAGTAATTTAGGGAAACTCCCATATATATATATACAAGGATAGCACAGAATATGAAGAACCTGTATGCCCTGACTGAAACTGAGCCTAAGCTTCTTGACAGCAACCCAGGCTAGGGAAGATAGCATGTTGGCCAGCAGTGATAGGAAAGCGAGAGTATCTGTTCGACTCCCTCAGAGCAGTATATTCGGAGCCTTCACATCTCCAACGTCTTGAGCTGAAGTTTCATTCGTCACGGCTTATCTTCCGTCAAGCCCGCGACCCTCTCTCTTGAGCCGTCTGCAGACCGCTTAAGTAAGAAAAGCCCCCAAATCGGCTGGTGTACAATTGTGGAAGCTGAATTTGGCTTCTATAGCCTTAAGCCTTACACTTGAGAGCTTAGCTGGTAAGACCCAATACCGCCCTAAGCCCCAAGCCTGAAGTCCAAACTCAACCTCAGCACTAAGCTCTAGACCTCAAACCGCAAACCCAACATAGGTTTAGAGTTGAGGCTTGACAGCTTAGACCACAAACCGCAACCCAACATAGACTCTCAACCGACGCCGCACGCGCACATCCTGGCTCTCGGCAGCCCAGTGGACGAACAACCGCCCGCTGCGGCACCGCGCCAGACAGGCACATGAGAGAAGCCAGGGCAACAGCAGCAATGATGGCATGAAGGAAAGCCAGAAAATGAGGACAGCACCAATGATAGTCATGATCTCTATGTAGCACTCAACTCAATACTACAAAACGCAACGAAATACTTCGGTGCAGTGCACAATAGCAGTAGCAAGACCGCAGTAGTTGTGAAGGACGAGTCACGACCAAGAGAGTACAGCAAACACAGTAGGTCCACTCGAATTATACACCTACTTGGAGGGTCAGGGGNNGTAGGGTAATAACCCCTATAACCCAAATAGTAAGCCCAATTATCCCCATTATTAACCTAGTTACTAAGTCCCCTGACCCTCCAAGTAGTCTGAAGAAGCGAGCAGCGCTCTGCTTTGAAAGCCATCCAGTGATGGATGGTAGGCAGGCCAGAAAGTCCCAGGCAACAATGATCCTGAAGCTCCAGTTTTGCTGTTAAGGAACTTAATTTAAGTGATTATATTGGGGAAACCCTATAAATTACTATATATACCCATTATGGTAACTTAATTTAAGTTCCTTAACAGCAACCCAGTGTTGTAGTGAAGCATCAGACTGTCTGGTTAAGCTCCTAGACCCTGCTGCAAACTTGAACCAAAACGCACAGAACTTCCAAAACCCTACACCGCAAACCCTGAAGCCTATGTAGGTCTTACACCCGACCCCTCGGCCCCAGACAGTGGGTGCAACCCTACCCTCTTGCCGAAGCCTTCAGCCCGAAACCCATCTTAAATCCTAAGCTCTGACCCGGAACCCAAAACCCAAGATCCTCAACCCTAAATGCTGAAATCTGAGCCGTGACCCCTAAACCCAAACCCTAATCCCTCAACCCGCCATCTTAAGCCCTAAATCCTGAGAGCCCCTAGTTCCCTGGAGCCTACCCCTGGCTGTACCTGGCAACAGCCATGCCATCTCCCCCCTTGCCGCCTGAGGAGGTCCACCGGGATAAATGAGCTATAGTCTAACCTCCTAAAAAGGGGTATATAGGGGATTATATTATATAGGGTTTAGGGTTTAGGTAAACGGGGTGATATAGGTGATCATATGGGGGAGTACTATAGGACTTATTAAGGTGGGTACGAGGAGTTTAGACGATAGCTCAAATGGGAAGAGCTTAGGTCAAGGGAAGGCTTAGGGTTTCGGGTCTAGGGTGTAGGGTCTAGTGCTTGTGGTTTAGGGTTTTCGGGGGTTTAGAGTTTAGGGTTTGGGGTTGGCGATGTAGGGTCTAAGGTTTTTTTTTTATCTACGCTGGAACCCAGGCCCCTAGTATGGGCCCTTAGCCTGGTTTCGGGCTCTCTAAGGACATGTATCGGGTACAAATCGCCAAGGCCAAGTTGTTCGGGCTTCGTTTTTAAGGTTTGTAGTGTTCTGGGCTTTGGATTCAAGGTTTTAGGTTAAAGTGGTCATTTGAGGCAGGTGGTCTTCTGCCTAAAGCCCTAAACCCTAGACCCTAAACCGGGTGTATCGGGATGCCCCTGGCTCTGGATTCAGAGTTCAGGGATTTTGTTGTGACCTCACCAAGGAGTCAGAGGCATTTTATAGAGGTTCTACATGGGGGTATATATAGATATATCCACACACAGGGGAAATTAACATGACACCCCAACAAAGGTTGGCCATAAAGGCCGCTGTCCCTTGTAAAAGCGGGCAAGGTTGTCTCTAGTATGTAGAGCGCAGCTTCTTGTCGATTTCCATATGCTTCTCCGATTGAGTTTCAATATTCTAGTGTGTATATATACACACACCTCTATATATATATATGAAACCCTAAACCCTAAACCCTAAACCCTTATTCCTATGTGGAGTCTAGATGTCAGATTTTGTAGTAGTGTTCTTTCCGAGGAATTTTCAACTCAAGGGGTGACGTGATTGGCCATTTCCTGGATGCTGCTGATACTGAGACTAGGTTGCTGCTAAAGAATCAAAGCAGTGTTACCACCATTCTGCATATGGTTTAGGGTTTAGGGTTTAGGCGTTTAGGGTTTAGGGTTTAGGGTTATATATACACATAGAAAATCACAAGGTTTCCCCAGAATGGTAACTTGATGTGAGTTCAGCAATCGAGGAGAGAGCTCTCCAGATCCCATAAATCAGGGGGCTCAAAAGGGGAGATGCAAGTAGGTGGGTTACAGGATCCTTATAAACCCTAAACCCTAAACCCTAAACCATACTCTTCTATATTGGGGCTTATTTCCCACACCCCACCTTCCAACATCCCACCTTCTGAGCCCTTTGAATAAAGTGAGCTTCTAGCTGAAGGAGAGCGGGCGCTTAGCTGGACGACCTCTTTGAGGGGTCAGGGGGACTTACTAAGTAGGTTAATAATGGGGATAACTGGGGTTGTTATCTGGTTTATAGAGATTATAAGGGTAGACCCTAAATGATAGAGTAGCTTCCGTTTTCTTTTCCATTCTCACTAAGTCCCCCTGACCCCTGAAGATATAGCCGCACACCAACAAGCAGGTAGTTTGTCAGGCCTGCTCCCAAAAAGACAGGAACGCCCATGCAGCCGTGTGAGCCTTATGGCGGGGATGGGTTTAGGGGATAGGGTTTAGGGGTTTAGGGTTTAGGGTTTAGGGGCTTAGGGTAGGGTTTGGGGACCATTCCCCTTAAGGATCAGCACAGAACCCGAAACAGCTTGCAACCCTCACTAGCCACGCAAAATCAGAGAAGCTGACACAAAATCTTCACAAACAGTCACGGGAATTGTGCAAAGTGTGAGGTTAATCCTCATAAACTTTAAATCCTAAACCCTCAACCCTAAACCTTCAGCCCCAAACCTCAAACCCTTTACCTTAAACCCCAAACCCTCTCTCTTGACCTTTTCAGGTGGCCCCTAGCCAGCCATATCCGGTCACTCAATCACGGGTTCGCTCGCCGAGTCCCTTAGGCTCGGACCTTAGCACAATTTAGGTGGTTGTTATGAGGCTTTCGGGTTTATTTTCTGTTGCAAAAGGCTGTCAATATTGGGTTACCAAGGGACCGTTAAGGGTAGACATAGTGGTCCTTCTTATCGTTTAGTTTAATCCTTAACATATTTCCTACTAGGGAACCCTTCTCCATAATCATGTGGGAAATATTGACTGAGCTCATATGGCGCAGGGCATTCATTGTCGAGCATGAAGGCATCACCAAGCGCATTGTGGCTGGCCATCTCATACATTCACCCCACGCCGGCTGAGGCGGCCAAACCACCTATAGTCCCCCTTAAGTAGATAGACCATGGGGTATATGGGGACTTTATCATAATATATCCAAAGCCATATTCTATCTACTTAAGGGCGACTGTAGATGCTTGCGGGTGCTGGGAGTTTTGGGAGCTGAGGCCCCTGAATATAGGGGTAGAATATAGGGATGTAACATAAGGGATGATGGAAAAGAACATGGAAACTACTATAATGGGCTATGTAGGGGTTATGCAAGGTTTTTCAGGGGTTATATAGGGATAATGGAAAAGGAAATGGAAACTATTATAATGGGTCATATAGGGGTTGTACAAGGTTTTATAGGGGTTATATAGGGGTAATTGGAAAAGAAAATGGAAACTATTATATTATACAGGGCTCTATAGGTATAGGGTTTAGCTGAGGCCTGCGGAAACAAGGTCCGGCTCAGGGTATTGAGTTGATGACTCGCAGTTGAAGTTGACTTTCAACTGTCAACTCGCAGGGAGGAATATGCGGTTTATGGTTTAGGGTTTGGGGATGGAATTCTTTAGTATCCCAATGATGAACCGGAGAACAGGCTGCCCCCACTCATTAACAGTTGGATGACATTGTTGATTTAACCATATGGAACCCTGAATATGCGTATATAGAACCCGTCATATGACTATATAGAACCGTCAATACTGTATGACTATATAGAACCCTGTGAAATGTTTGGGTTGATCAATAAGGACGATCACGGGTTCGGGTGTGGAGTTTGGCGATGCCACAAGCATCTAGGGCCATCCAGGGTTCAATAAGATCATGTCAAGGTTGTTTTGGGGATTTTTGGGGTTTAGTAGATTGAGTTTGGCGTCCCTAAACCCTAAACCCTAAACCGTTGTTCTGGGGTTTAGTAGATTGAGTTTGGCGTTTAGGTTTTGCTGGAAGGAATCCTCCAGGTACGTATGTAGGAGAGTCGCAACATCAAACGGCTGGCCTTCAATGGTGCCCCATAAGCCCGCTATAACGCCCAGAAACCCTCAACATTGTACAGACGGTTTTAGTTCGCGTGGGCTTGCAGGCATACATAGACAGACAAGCAGTTTTGAAAAGCAGCGGGTCTCAGCCTTTTTCCTGATAGTCAGGCAGGTTGCACTGGTTAGCTGATTTCAGCAAATGTGTTTTAGTGTATGAAAGTTATGGAATATAATTCAGTTTTAGGGTGTTCTGAATCTCATCCCAGTTGTCATGGGTTCAACTAATACCCCCCTCTATACTACCCCCCCTCCAGGTTCCCCTTAATTAACCTTGATTAAACCTCATTATCCCGAAATAACCTGAAACCATCGAGTTGGGGCCCCTCAAGTTGACAAAGCCTACCCTGCTAGGCTGTCATAGCTACGGAAGCTCGAAACCAAACGGTGTTGAACCCCCGAAAGCGGCTGACCCGCAATACCTGAACGGGCGAACCCGGACCGACAAACTTGCACCCCGTATCCAGACACTTGCCCCGAACCTCCCCTCACACCCTAAACCCAAAGCCCTGAAATCATAAACCCCTAGACCCTAAACCCTAAACCCTAGCGCCTAGAGCGTACACCCTAAACCTTGCAAACCTCCTACACCGCCTCAATCGAAGCCCTCTACCCAGGTTCAGCTGCAGCCAGCAATCCTCCGAAACCGCAGGGGCTGCCAGTTGCGGCTTGGCATCATGAGATGATGAGAAGAATCAAAAGAAAATTGTGTGTACATGTACTATAGTCTGAACTCCTTAAAAGGAGGTATATAGGGGATAATAGGAGGTTAGACTATGGCTCACATGAGGACTATTAAAAGCATGGAAACTATTGTTTATCGGGGACGTTAAATGCTAAATGCTAAAAGGAAAGGCTCAGTCCCCCCTAAGTAGATAGAGTATGGCTTTGGGTATATTATAGTAAGATCCCCATATACCCCATATTCTATCTGCTTAGGGGGGACTATAAGGTTTTAGGGTTTTGGTGATTCTTAGAGGATGGGGGAAATGGCCCTTTTGCAGTTCATTAATGTCCCGTAGAACGGACCCTACGACCCATCTCTACCAGCCACTATCAAGGTGGGGTTCTGGAGATTAATGTTGTCTTTTGTGATATTACGGGTCTTGCAAGGGTTTTTTTGGGTATTTGAGGCTGCATTGAGTTTAAGATTCTTGAAGCAACGGCTTTCGCTTTGATGATGCTCAAGGTGAGCGTCTTTGCCGTAGGCTCAGGTATAGCAGTCAATGCCGACGGTGTTGCCGCCAAATCTATGACAGGAAACAAGCACTTGCTCGGAGGGTCAAGGGTCTTAGTCAATATTTTTCACTCATACAAGCCCTATGGTAGTTTCTAAAAGTAGGGGACCCCAACAAAGACACCAAAATAGTATATTCCACATTATCAGGTACCCGTAATATTGGGAACCCCCCCATCTTCACCACAGTTATCCCTAGTTGTAAGGTTGATGATATACAGCCGTGTCAGTGCCTAAGCATGCCTGGAAGAACCCGCAGTCTTGATTTAGCTCAAATGCGTGGCCGTTTTTGAAGCCCGTTCCATAACATGAGCCATAGTCTAGATATTTTAGAGAGGGCTAAGCAGGGGGCTGTTCAGAGGAATATTATAGGGCTTCTTAATCGGGATGCTAGGAGTGTAGACTATAGCTCATACTCAACGCACCCCAACCCCAAATGTTGGATATTACCTACACGAGACCTCGTGTGCTGGGGGCGTAGTGTGGGGTACGCACTGCAGACTGGGGGGCCGCAGGGGGAGGGATCAAAAATCCTCTGCATGACCTTGTACCCTGGTAGGAGGTCATACAGTGTTTCTGAATAACGACCAGAGGGAAACGAGACGCCCATATGGGGTGAGAGGTTCCTTTGGAATGTCTTGAAGATGCTTCAGCGCCTTCATCGCGTAGCACTACTTAGAAGCCTGAATCATGAGCAATGTTAGTCCCTTACAAAGTAAAACATGCCTCAAAACACGATTCTAACAACTTTGTTGCGCTATTCTAGTCATGTAGGCCCTGAACCCTCACCCTAAACCCTCAACCCTAAACCCTCAACCCTAAACCCTAAAACTCTAAACCTTAAAAACGCTATTCTAATAATTTCGGTCCCTGCATTCCCAAGGCAGAGCCAGTCACTCTTCTCAACCGCTCCGTGACATGGAAGGGCAGTGGGGTGCCCGAGGAAGGTTTAGGGATTAGGGCTGAGGGGTTTAGGGTTTCGGGATTAGGATGTAGAGTTTGGGGTTTAGGGTATATTTGACCGAAGTAATCAGAATATTAGAGGGGATTCTTCGTGAGTAGCGGTTCGCAAAGAGAAGAGGGGGATTGCAATGTTACGATTTGGGAGCGTCAAGGTAGGGGGCTTGGAGCTGTTCCTTTTCAGTTAGGGCTCCCCTAAACCCTAAACCCTAGGCCCGAAACCCTAAACCCTTAATCCCTAATCCCTAAACCCGAAACCCTAAACCCTAAACTCGAATCCCTAAACCCTAAACCGCTAATCCCTAAACCCGAAACCCGAAACCCTAAACCCCCAATCCCAAATCCCTAAACCCGAAACCCCTAATCCCTCATCCCTAAACCTAGTCCCTAAACCCGAAACCCTAAACCCTAAACCGCTAATCCCTAATCCCAAATCCCCTAAACACGAAAAGCTTAAACCCTAAACCGCTAATCCCTAATCCCGAAACCCTAAAGCCCTAATCCCTAAACCCGAAACCCTAAACTCAAAACTCCTAATCCCTAATCCCGAAACCCGAAAACGTAAACAAACATACCCTACGGCAGCGTGCAAAGTAGATGCGACTGCGAGTGAGCCTCTGATCCAAAACGCGCGCGCGCACACCCAAACATAATAACAGGTGCCGAACAGTCTTCGGAAAGCTTCTCAGCTAATTAAGCCGAACATTATTTTTTTCCGTTGGCACCCTCCGCAATCTCAGACCCTCAACGGTACTCTTCTAAGGGGCTTCCTTGAATCTTTCCTTGCTTGGCATTTATTGTCATGAAGAGACCCTTCCGCGATTTGCTGATGCTTGCCTAATAGTGAGTTGGCTAAGCATTTTCTGTTTTCAGATTCCAGGGTAGTTGTGGCTCCAAATACTTGTGACCAGGGGGTCAGAGCAATCCCAGTCATCATCATTAGAGTCACTAGAATGAAGAACACAAATGAGTCGTCCAGACGTAGGCACTGAGAGTGACAAATGAGTAAGAGGCATGGGAGCCATCATATTTACCAAACAAATTGAATCACCACATGAAAAATGGTACAGTGATCTTGCGGAAGTAGTAGTGGCGCGGGTGTGAGTTGTTCCGTATGTACTGATTAGTCCTTTCCCTCCCTTTAAGAAGCCCACCCCCCCGCCCTAAAAACACATGCATAAACCCATGCATTCCTTACTTTCTAATAGTAGGAGAAACATGTTCTTGGAGGGGGTAAAAAACAGGGGGGAAAGAATTACAAGTGCCCGGACGTCCATCACCTTTATACAAGTCCTTACATCTGCGCTGAGCTTCGGGATGAGGGATTATTAGGCTTGAGGGGCTCGGGGGTGGGATGGGGCTTTAGGGTTTAGGTTTGGGCTTAGGGGGTTTCAGGACGGAGCAGGGATTAGGGTTCAGGGGCCAGGGCCTTCGGATGGGGGATGGGAGGGGTTAGGGCTACGACTGACTTGAGACTTGTTGCATTGTTTCGTGCAGCAGGCGTTGAAGTGGGTCAGAAGATTCATAAAAGCTCGTGGAGCTTTCCGCTTTTCCACGTCAGGGGCCACGCATCACCACGGAGACCTCGCTGAATGCAGAGTGGATGGTTCTGCAGTGAGGTACTGTGCTCAACGCAGCCAGCATGCCAGCTGATTACCAACTGATTACCACCGCTGGTGCTATCCACTGAAGGGAAGAATCTCAGTCACCGCCAAAGACAGTAATCCCACTGATTGTTGTATTCTCAGGCAGGAGAGGGAGTGTTTTCATCAACAGGGGCAAAGAGACGTTGCCTGTGAGGGAATAACACGCAACAGCTGCAGCGGAATCATGACAAGAGTAAGGCTAAGTGCCTTTTTTTTTTGTAGAGGCATGGAATAGTCAACCTCGCAATGTACTCTAGATCAGTGAACCCTTAATCTCTGAGCCCTGAATGCTAGGCCTGGAAAACCCCAAACCTATCCACACCCCTACAGCCTCCCGCCCATATTTGACCCTGAGCCCGAACCCCTTAAAACCCAGCATTTCAAAGTACTTAATGGTTGTTAATGTGTAACGCTGCCACATAACAGTCTCCGTGTTCTGTTCCATTCTCCTAACCGCAGTAGTACTGTCAGTTCTCTTTTCCATTCCTTCATGCCTTGCTAACAACCAGCGACTACACTCTAAACCCTGAACCCTAGATCCTAAACCCAAATCCTAACACCTGAGCCCTCAATCCTAAACCCTAAAAAGCCTAAAGCCTGAACTTTGAACCCTAAACCCGGACCAAACCCTGAACCTTCAAGCCCACACCCTGAAACCCGAAGACCTAAACGCTAAACCCGAAACCCGTAAATCCTACACCCTGAAACCTAAACCCAAAGCCCAAGCCCTAAAACCCTAAACTCTGAATGGTAGTTTTCACCTTCTTTTCCATGATCCCTACATAACACTTATATTTATATAACCCTATATAATCCCTAACCCTATATGACCCTATATAAACCGTATATAAACCCTATATAACCCTATATACACCCTATATAAACCCTATATAACCCACCCTAAACCCTAAACCCTAAACCCTAAACCCTAAACCCTAAATATATAATCCCTATATAACCCACCCTAAACCCTAAACCCTATATAATCCCTATAGAATCCCTATATAAACCCTATATGACTCGAGGCCAGACTCCCGGGGCCCCGACCCCACCGTTTGCCTTGCGGCCTTCGGCCTCGGCTACAGTGCTGGGTTCGCCAGCCAGGCAGGGGTTGAGGGTTTGAGGGTTTGAGAGTTTGGGGGTTCATGGTTTAGGGGTTTAGGGTTTGGGGTTTGGGATTTAGGGATGAAGGGGTTTTTGAGCTTAAGGGTTCTTTTTTTTTGGGCTCTTGGTCTTAGTGTTTGGGCGTGAGATCGAGGTTTCCCTGAGCCATTCGTAGCAATTTTGCCACCGATTTATATATTCGTCCTTTTTTACGCCTAAGCCCAGCACCCCAAATTTCACCAAAAGCCTCCCCAGTGTCCTTTCGGTGTATATGGCACTTTCAACGAATTTTGTCAGGTCCCTGAAATCGTAAGGTAGATAGGGGCCCCCCTTAGCCCCCTCAAACCCAAAACTCCCCATGAAGCCCCAATGAGCCGCGATCCGATGGCCCCTACTGGTCCTTTTGTGGTACCCCAATGGTCCCAAATAGAGGGTTGGGTTGGGTTGGGTTTTTGGGCTGCTCCTTAAAGGGGGCCTGATCAATCCCATGATGTAGCATAGGGCATGTAGCACTCATCATCTAAGGTTTAGATTTGTTCAGAAAAGTGAAGATGCAAAGGACATGATCACATGACAAATGAAAATCGTTTAGATGTGTCGAAAAATCAAGGTGTTCGAGGGCGTATTGGCGAAATTTGATGGAGGTTCTCGGGAGTTTGGGAAATTAGAAAATGGCCCGGAGTTTTGAACTCTAGAAAGCCAGATCCCGAATCCCAAGTTCAGAGCATATTTCCGAGAGTTCCAAAAATCAGGGCTTTCTTTTGGGATTTCCTAGAACAAGGTTTGTAGTGCAGCATGATGTATGTATTTGAAACCCTAAACCCTAAACCCTAAGCATATGCTAGACGTAAAAGTCCACCGGGTTGAAAAAAGACCTAAGCCCTAAACCCTAAACCCTAAGCCCTAAACCCTAAACCCTAAGCCCTAAACCCTAAACCCTGAACCCTCATCCCTAAACCCTAAATATTAGGGCCCCTTTTATGACACTTCAGACTGGGCAGGGCCACGGTGGGCGGCATATCTCCTCCCCGGCTGCTGCGGTCACCGTCGCCCGCCGTCCCCTTTAAGGCCGGCTAAGGGTTCCTGGTGTTGAGATCTAGGGTTTAGGGTTTATGGTTCCTGATAGGGTTTAGGGTTCCTGGTTTTGAGATCTAGGGTTTAGGGTGTAAGGTCTAGGCGTTTGAGATCTAAGGGCGTCCAGCAATAAGGAATCCCTTTTGGGGTGTTCCTGCAACGAGAGCTATCGTTCTTGAAAGTGTAGTATCTAGAGAGGACCCCTATGTATCGAATTTCCCACGTAGTCCTCTTGCGGCTTTGCTTTTGGAAGTTGTACAGAGACGTTTGTAGTTGACAGTCAACTACGTACAAGCACGCTTCCCAAACAACGGAAGCAGACAGGGCCCAGGTCAGGGTTTAGGCTTGAGGCAGGTGTTCGGTAGTTCAGGCTTAGGTTTCAGCGCTTTTGAGGGCTAAACCCTAAACCCTAAACCCTGGTGGTTCGCGTTCTTAAAGGCCGAAAACGTGACCCTGACTTTCGCTGTGACGCTTCTGCCCCAATGCTTTGTTGCAATCACCCAGAGCAATCAAGCATCCATACCTGTAAGTTGAATTTACCCTAAACCCTAAACCCCCTAAACCCCTTAAACCCCCTAAACCTTAGACCCCCTAAACCCCCTAAACCCCTAAACCCCCCAAACCCTAAATGCTACACCCTAAACCCTAAACCCCTTGCGGCGGAAGGCTAGGACCCCCCCAAACCCGAATCTGCAAGCCCTAGAATCCCTATATGAGCTATAGTCTCAACTCCTTTATTAAGGGGGCATATATAGGGAATATATGAATATGAATATATATATAAAGATATAGGGGGCTACTTTAGGGGTTGTGAAGGGAGACATTAAGTTTAGACAACAGCTCATATAAGCCCTATAATGCCTATATAGCAATTTTTCCCATTATCCCTCAACCCTAAACCCTAAGCCCAAAACACTAAACCCGGAACTCCTAGGGTTTAGGGGAGTTTCCCAAAATTAGGGGTACCTTTTTGGGGTCTCTATAATAAGGACCATAGTATTTTGGGGTCTATATTGGGGATCCCCTAATTTTGGGAAACTACCATATTAAATGTAGTCCAAACTCTTAAAAGGGGTTATGTAGGATTTAGGGTTTAGGGTTACGGTTTACGGTGGGGTCTAAACTCCTTAAAGGGGGTTGTATATAGGATTTAGGGTTCAGGGTTTCAGGGTAGGATTTAGGGTTTAGGCGTCTCAACTCCGTAAAGAGGTTTGTATAGGGGATTTTATAATTATAGGGGACTATTATAGGGGTTACTAAGGGGGATACTAGGGTGTAGATTTTGGCTCATATATTAAACACTACCTCCTCACTAATATGTAGTAGTAGTAGTAGTAGTAGTAGTAGGAAGCTCCCCAAGGCAAGAGTAGGAGAACGAGAAAGATTGGCCCCCAGGGCGTAACACACTGCAGATACTAAAAACACCTAAAAAATGCGTGTTTTTACGGGAAATACACGCCACCACGGCGTACCACACTC
>CAJNIZ010033124.1:51870-64799 GCA_905231905.1 Symbiodinium pilosum | reverse complement strand
GGAAAGGAAAATGGAAGCTACTTTTTAGGGTTCAGGGTTTAGGCTTTAGGGTTCTGGGGTTTAAGTGTTTAGGGTTCTGAGGTTTAAGTGTTTAGGGTTCTGAGGTTTAGGGCTCAGGGTTCTGGGGTTTTGGGTTATAGGGCTTATAGGGTTGTATGGCTTGGGCTCGGGTTGCCCTACAGCCCCCACCCCCACCAGACTACACCCTGTTTAGGGGTTTAGGGTTTATAGGGTTGAGTGAAGAGGGGGGTGATTTTCTACTGTCGATTCCGTATTACTTCCAGGAATCCAAATCTGTTGGGGAGGGCATAGTCAGTATTACGGCATGGAGGTTTGTGGATGTTAGGGGAAATATCTGAAAGAAACATACTCAGCATTAGATGGTGGAGGTTGTGTTTATGTTCGTGGAAGCGATTCTTCGTCAGCCATCAGGAGTGTAATGAATCACATTGTGTCATCCCATTGTGTCGGACCGTGTGGGCACCCTTCCATTCCCTGAACCCTAAACCCCTAAACACTAAACACTTAAACCCTCAGGCCTTGTCCGACGGACTTACATGAAGAATCGCATGCTTAAGATGCTACCCAAGACAATCCAAGCGGCCGCACCCTTCAGGCCCCCAAAGTCCTACAAGCCCTATATACACTGAGTTCAGGGGATTTCATAGGAATTATACAGGTTGGGTGCTAACTAAGGGAATTAGAAGCGCTGCGTGGATTGAAATGCCTCCCCATGGTTCTTGCTACTGAGGTCCCGGCACCCGAACCTCCTCAGCTTGGGAGAGGCGGCAGCGGGCTGACACATGGGACAGCTTGCTCCTGGGTAGAGGAGATGATAACCCCAGCAATTGAAAAAGTAAATTCATGAAGTTTAGAGTTCAGGGTGATAGTCACACTTTCATGAGGAATCAAGCCGTCCAAGATTTATGGTGTGAATAGCAGCTGTGACTTTCGTTGACAACGAAATATTCGAAGATGTGGTTTCAAGGGTAAATGGACTAGGAGTACAATACAACGATCACAGAGAGAGTGAATAGTCCTGAAAGGATGAAGCAATGCGACAACAAGGAATACTGCAGCTTCGAGACCAAAAGCATCATCATCATCGCCATACCAACACCTATGCTATCAAGCAATTCTCATTACCATCGTTATCATCACAAAAATCATCATCATCGTAAAACATCGCAATGCTGAAGAGTCGTTGGCTGGAATTGAAGAACCAGGGCCGGGATCGCTATTTAGGGTCAGACCTTGTGAGATAGATCTCTTTTGTCCAAGCCTGGAGAAACTTCTTGCAACATGATCCCTTCAGAGCTGTTGCTCAAGTCGTGGTTGCATCGATCTTTATAAGTAGGTTCATGATGGGATGATGGTTGTTAGCATATGGCTCATAGGGGATATTAACCTACTGACTACGTGGGCAGAGACACGGAAGAGGCCTGCGGCAGGGTCCATGTAGTTATATACTGGGTTGTTGTTGAGGAACTTAATCTAAATTACTGTATCGGGGAAACAATTTCGATTACTAAATATACCCATGTCGGCAACTTAATTCAAGTTCCTTAACAGCAACCCAGTATAGTATGTACTTGGGCCCTAGAGCAAGTATATGGGAACCTCTTTGGGCCCTAAATATATACTATATAGATACATGGACCCTTCGAGAGTTTGCAATGAGCGGGGACAGGCCCCGTACGTGTCCCCATAACCCAGGCCTGTGGGCCCAACTGAGCACGAATAAACATAAACTTACTGGTGCTTAGTAACCTTAGTACGGAATCAGAAAATACAACCCCCTTAGAATCCTGATAGAATCCCACTAACCCCCAGTCAGATGAAAGGTACGGCCCTCCATCCCTGAAAACAGAATGACTAGAATAAGAAGCACATTATGCCATAGTCTATAGTACCATTTCATGACCCCCACCAAAACCCCAGAATGGAACCCTCTCTTCTTGACAACCTTTCTGGGGACCCTAAACCCAAAACCCTACACCATGATTCTGATGAAGGGTGGTGGTCAGGATGATGAACCCCCCTGTGACTTCAACCCATAATGCGGCCCTTAGTGTTTAGGGTTTAGGGTTTAGGGATAACCCCAAAAATTACCATACTTTTGCCAACCCAACATTAAAAATCCCGATGAGCTCTCCCATGTAATCACAGCTTCCATCTCATGTTCCATTGTCTGTTCAGTCGATTCTCCATGAGTGGAGTATACATGACAACAAAGCCTCAACCCTAAACCTCTTAACCCTAAACCCCTAAACCCGAAACCCCTGACCCTAAACTCCCAACCGTCGAACCCAAAAGATGCGAGACTTGGTGGCGGGCAGGTAGCCCTCCACCTGTGCTTCTTAGGTTGAGGGTTTGGGGCTTGCCAGTTTTAGTGCTTAAGGTACAGGGTTTGGGTTTTGGAGTTCATCTAATATATCTTTTGGCATACTCCTTTTCGATCAGCAATGCGGCCAAAGGGCTCTTTCAGCTGGGCGGGTCAGAAGTGAGAGCCCGAGTTAGGGTTTTGGGAGTACGGTTAAAGGAGTGGTGTGGTTTGGGTTTAAGGTTCATCTAGGGTTTAAGGCATCAAGTTAAGGGCTTAAGTTTGGAGTCGGAATGGCAAGGTTTTGTTGGGGTCCCTTGTGCTTCCTCATGCTTAGCTGAGAGAGGGGGAATGGAAAAATGGAAAGCTCTGAAAAAAATCGATCCGGTACTTGGAGGGTCATGGGAATTTAGGAAGTGGGTCAATAGCCCTATAAGCCTTGTAATAACCCTAAATGTCCCCATCATTAACATACTTACTAAGCCCGCATGACCCTCTGAGTAGGCTAAACTGAAAGGCCGTCAGACTACTTGACATGAGCAAAGCCGGCTTGCTGTCAAGGAACTTAACTTCAACGCAGTAGGCGGGGCCCGGAAATATCCTTGAGCCTACACCCTGAGAACCCCAACCCACACTCACAAATCCCTAAATCCGAAAATCAAAACAGCATGTTGGGCGAGCCAGGCTCCAAATTTCACATGGTAGCTGTTCCAAATACCTGTCCCCCAGATGGCCACGAGGTAGGTTCCCTGTTTGGTTAGGATCCCCTTTTAAGGAAGTGTGTTCCCCAAAGGCCCCTTCCTTACAGTGACCTTTAGAACAACCCACACATCGAGGAATCTGCCTCCTTGCAGTTCTCCCACGGCCACTCAAGTCCCGGAGCATTGCACATGGCCAGCGTGATCTGTAGCCTGAAAGCTCTTTAGGGTTTAGGGTTTAGGGTTTTTGGGCTTTAGGGCTTTAGGGGTTCAGGGTTTTAGGGTTTAGGGTTTAGGGTTTTAGGGTTTTAGGGTTTTAGGGTTTAGGGTTTAGGGTTTCTGGAAGCTCACTGCTGAGGCTCTTAGGCGCAATCAGCGAAGCAAACCGAAAACCATTTACTTGGAGGGTCATGGGGACCTAGGAAGTAGGCATATGTGATAATGGAAATGAACATGGAAACTGCTACTATATATTATTATCATGGGTTGAGGGTTCAGGGTCTGGGGGAGATAGCAGGTAAATTCATAATGGGAGCATTTGGGGTTATTATGTGGCTGATAGGCGTTATTAACTACTCACTAAGTCCCCATGACCCTCCAAGTGCTGTTCGCGAATGACGGGCGTCGTGGGGTTCAGGCGGCTTTGGGGATTGCCAAGCTTCGGTTGCTGGTTTGAAGGGCAGCACAATTCAGGAAAGGTTGTGGGCTCTGATGACACAAGCTGCGAGTTGGACAACTGGGTAGTTCCCAAAATTAGCGTCCCATTCTGGTACCCCCTAAGCACAGGGTGCCTTAATAAAATCTGTAGCCAGAAGGGGAGAACAACTCAACTGCTTTTTCTCAAAACTCCTCATAGGATACGCCCAAATCAGCGCGATGAGGCATGGAGGACATGCACATGCATGCCGATGATGCGCTTGAGGCCCTGGTCATCAACTGTCTCTCTACTTCTCTTCGCGACTTCGCAATGAGCAGTGATGACTTCATCTACTATTCTACTTGCCGGTGCTTGGCAAAGAACGATGGAACGAATTCCTATCAGAAGTATCGTAACCTGTGAACCATGTAGTAGTTTCCATTTTCTTTTCCATCATCCCAATATATCCCCAATATAATGGCCCGAATCTATCCCCAATCTATCCCCAATACATCCCCAGCATATCCCAATATATCCCCAATATAGTCCCAAGATATCCACAATATATCCACAATCTATCCCCAATCTATCCCCAATCTATTCCCGATCTATCCCCAATATGTCCCAATACATCCACAATCTATCCCCAATCTACCCTCAATCTATCCCCAATCTATCCCCAATACATCCCCAATATATCCCCAATCTATCCCCAACATAAACCGCTGAATCTGCAACGATAATCCGTATATTCCGTTCCTTCACTCCCTCTGCTAACAAGTACTTGGGAGGGTCCTGGGGACTTAGGAAGTAGGTTTAGAAGGGAACAGAACATGAAACTACTATACATATATGTATATACATATGTTCAATGCAGTTGTTTTTTTGCAGCTCAATTTTCCGCCTGCACTTAATTTAGGGTTTAGGGATTCGGGTTTAGGGTCATGGGGAAATAGTAAGTAGGTTAATAACCACTAAAAGCCATACAATACTCCCAAATATCCCCGTTCTTAACCTTCCTTACTAAGTCCCCATGACCCTCAACCCTAGAGCCAGAATAATATCTCATAGTAGTATCCATTCGTTTTCCATTATTAACCTACTCACTGAGCCCCCATGACCCTAAAACCTAAATAATATATAGTAGTTTCCCTTGTCTTTTCCATTATCAACCTACTTACTAAGTCCCCATGACCCTCCAAGCAATGAATCTAAGAGCTTAGGGATGCCAAGGTGTGCAGCTTGCTGGGGGTGAGTAGGGAATAAAGGCATACACTATGTAGGGATTATACATAGGGATTTGGATTCAGGGTTTAGGGATGATATTTAGGGATTATATTCCCCACTAAGGCCCAGCAAGGTAGTGCGACTCTTGCTGCGAAGTATGCAGTCATCAGGGTTCGGGGTGAAAAGCTTCGCTTCTAGGGCTTTGTCATAGCCCAGCTTCTCCATGTTGGGATACCCTCAGAGATTGTTCCCTACTATAACTCCAATATGTACCATCTTATAATATAGTAGCTTTCCATTTTCTTCTCCGTTATCCCTATATAAGCCTACTACCCTGTTATACAGTATGCCACAAATCATGGAGAATAGTCCCCACGAAATCCCAACCACTCGGGTAATTTTCAACTCTTATGACCTAGTCCCTACACAGTCCGTATAGAATAGTTGCACAACCCTGTAGTTAATCTCTTACAGGACCCTCCTTGTACCCTTTAAATATGGGTACTATAGTCCCTATTTAGGGTATATGGAGGGATAGGAGGGTCTAGGTTCTTGAAACCACAATCTGTGCGAAATCTCTCCTCACTGAGCCTGAGGCCGTATGGCATGCGTGTCCGGATCTGAGTCGCCCTCGGCTGCTGTGCTTTCGGAAATCTTTTTTGGCTGAAGCGCTTTTATATACTTGTAGGGTTTAGGGTAAACCCTAAACCCTAAAATTGAAGGATTGAAAGCCTTGGACGGAGTGGTTCGGCCTCTGAGTGGGAGATCGGGGCAATCTCTGAAGGATACTCCTATGAAGGATATTCAAGAACTTCCACTGGGCAAGTTCTTCACGCCCTTGTGTTGGATAGCACAGGCTTGAAAAACATACTAGCGTTGCATCTGCTAATGTGCGTTTTACTCTGCTTACCTGCGAACCGTTAATCGTTCAACAAAAAGCCCTCCGATGAAGACTTAACAACAAAACGACACCCGCGCGTCATGAAACCCTCGTGGAGCCCCCTCATGCTAGAATGAACTAAACATGTTGCTCCGCAATAGCGTGATGAGCTGGGGAAACGTGCTTCTGCCAAGCGTTTAACAAGCGTCTTATATCGACTGCAGTGGCAATGCATGAGGAAGCCCTTTCTGATAAGCTTGTCCTGAGAAAGAGGCGATGATACTGAGCTGGTTGAAGATCTGGCTTTCGCCGGCATCCAGGCCTCAGTGCGCACAATCAAGTCCATGAAGCAAGACCTGCTACACTGCTCACCCGAACCGCCACCACTAGCACCAGCATACTGCACGAACACAACGATAACGACCGCCGGCTCACCTTCACTCGCAAACCTAGCCATTAAGCCTCCCTGTCCATCTCCTCTCAGAGTGAAAGCCCACGGAACAGGCTCGTGACAGCTGCAAAATTAGGAGATCTAGGAGTTCATACAATTTTTGGGCTTATGACTCACTAAAGTCACTAAAGGTGCTACTTGATGTAGCGCCACGGGGCGGACCTGCTGTCATACTCACACATTTGGACACAAACAGATGACTGAGGCAAAACAGGTGTCTCTTAAATGCAGAAAAATCTTGGCACTTAGTCGTTGAAACCACTCTCACAACCTACCGCCCAGCCCAGCAACACGAGCATCAGCTAGACGAGCTTTTCTAATCAGTGTCATTATAGCATAAGCTGGAAACCGATTCGCCAATTCACCACCCAGCGGCCAGCATCAATGCATGAGCTGGAAACACTCTTTCCAATCCGCCTCCCAGCGGTCAGCATCATGTGATCATCAACTGGAAATCCTTGTTCCCATCCACAGCACAGCGCCAGCATCATGAGCATCAGCTGAAATTCCTTTTTCCAATCCACCGCCCAGCGGCCAGCATCATGGGCATCAGCTGGAGAACCATTTTTTCCAATCTACCCCCCCAGCGGCATCATGTGCGTCGGCTGGAAAACTCTTTTCCAATGCACCGCCCAGCGGCCAGCATCAGGAGCATCAGCTGGAGAACCATTTTCCAATCCGCCGCAAAGCGGCCAGCATTATGAGCATCAGCTGGATACCCTTTCCGCCATTGCACCGCCCAGCGGCCAGCATCATGAGCCTCTGCTGAAAGCCTTTTTGCCAAGCAACCGCCCAGCAGCCAGCATCATGAGCATCAGCTGGAAACCTATTTTCAATCCACCGCCCAGCATCTGGAAACCCTTTCCCCAATCCACCGTAATGGCCATCAGCTGGAGACCATTTGCCCGAACCACCCCTGGCGACCAGCATCACGAGCGTCAGCTGGACATCCTTTCCGCGATTCCACCGCCCAACGGCCAGAATCATGAGCACGAGCTAGAAGCCATTTTGCCAACTCCCCGCCCAGCGGCCAGTAAGCGGGACACCCTTTTTTCCAACCCACCCCCTTTTCCCAACGCACCGCCCAGCGAACAGCATCATGAGCATCAACTGGAAACCCTACTCCAATCCACCGCGCAGCGGCCAGCATCATGGGCATCAGCTGGAAGCCCTTTTTCCAATCTGGAAAGCCCTTTTTCCAATCTGGATAATGACTGCGAGACATACCGCACTCGCGAAACAACACCACAGCTTCCATTCCAGAAAGCCCCGATATACCTAACCCCTTATTGCTATATTCCCAATCCCTATATATCCCCCATATGAGCAGACAGGAGTGTAAGGCCCTGGCGATCATCTGTGGCGATGCTATTCACCAGGGCAGCCCTGCGAATGCAAACATCTCAGGGTCGCGATGAGGTAGCCCAGATTTTGACATGTTCTGCATGGGGTGTTCATCGAAATACCTGTCCCAATTCTGTATGGTTGCTATCCCACAGAAGCTCATCCCTGACAACTGGGATCCCTGGCGGTATTCCTATTTCAGAAGGTCCCTGTGTACCATTTTATGTCTCTAGCTATGTCCCCAGACACATCATAAAAATGCCGTCAAGGGCTAAAACAAACGGAAGCGGTGGAGCCCACATGAGCTAAAGTCTGAACTCCTAGTATCCCCCTTAATAGCCCCTATAGAGTCCCCTATAGAAACCCCTACAGGATTTTAAACCCCTAAAACCCTAAACCCTGAATCATCCCATTTCTAACCCCCTTTGAGGATTTTAGACTATAGCTCAAATGAGAAGGACGACTCAGGGATCCCCCCCAGGAAACACCCACATGGGCAGCATGCTTTTTGGGGTGATTGAACCAAGTAAGGATATAATCCCTTCCCCCCTAATATTCAATCCCCCCAACCCCGCCTTAATATTGAATACTCCTCATTGTGGTATATATTCGAATATATTGGGAGTGTTGAATAATTCTCTTGCAGAACATAAGCCTGTACCTCTCTTTCGGTCCAGTTGGATCTTGAAGCCATGCCTACTGGGACGTTGACAGGGCCTAGTAACTGCTCGAGACGGGGGTAACGAATCCACTTCTACTGGGCCATGCTGCCCTGGCACTGGACACCCCCTGCAAACCGGGTCGTAAAGAAAGCCACAGCCCAAGTTCGAAGGAACACCTGCGTACACGCGCATTCAAGTACGGTGCTAGTCTAGCCCCTCGGCTTCTTACGAGAAGCAAGCTAAGGATGGGACGCTTCGCCGTAGTTTCGATGGAGCCAGCGCATCAGCAGCAAATACAGGGCCGAGTTCTGAGTCGGCCTGGAACACGACTCTTGGAAGCTTCGCAGAACATGCCCTACGGTACTTAATCCCCAATAAATAAGATTACCCATAACCTCAGACAGAAGCACGTCCACCAAACTGAAGGCCTTGCTTTCAGCAGACAGTCTTCGGAGAGAGACTAGGCCCATCACGTCTGCAAGAAGGACAATGTCGGGTGAACCTGCGTTTTGCGAGTGTAGTGCTCCGCAGTTTCTGAACCATGTACCAAGTCCAGTCTCATTAATGACCAGTAATCTCCTCCCCTAAACCTCCCCCATCCCCTAGTGACAAATTCCCCGATTACTATATCATTGTATAAGCGGGGCAGCATGCATTCTTAGGGGCTGGGGAGGGGCCATTAATAGTCCCTAAGGGTCCAAGTACCTAATAATCATAGACTTACCCAAAACCTGTACTATAATCACTATTACCCTAAACCCAAGTACCTAATTATTGGGTACTTGGACCCTCTGGGAGTAGAGGGGAGGGGCCAGTGGGCCAAGCGAGCTGAGCGCCAGGCAGGGTAGAGAAAGCTCTTGTTGCGTGCGTTGCAGTTCCACTTGAAGTCTGAACCTTTGCGGTCACCAGGAGTAACAATCACCGGGACCCTCCTTGTACCCTTTAAATATGGGTATATAGTCCCTATTTAGGGTATATAGAGGGTAGAAGGAGGGTCTAAGCATAGACTTGAAATAACCCCTAAGAAGATGGCAGCTCTACACATCCAACTCACACCCAAGCTGTCAGAAGCTTACCCACGAAGCTGAGACCTTAAAGCCGCAGCCGCGTAAGATAGTATACCTCTGTATAATATATTCCCTCACCCCCCACTTACCCCAATATATCCCCTACTATAATGCAGTAGTTTCAGTCTTCTGTTTCAGTATTCCTATATAGCCCCAACATATTCCCTTATACCTTACTGACCCAGAAAGAGCAACCTCAGCCATGGACAACGTAGTCTGCGTAACAGCTAGTAATCCCAGGATTCGCGGGTCAGCGGCCGATCTAGAGCCAGCCGTTTAGCAATCAAAACTCAAGTGAAAAGTAGTTACCGCTCAAAAATCCCCATGTATAGTAGTTAACGTTCAAAATGCCCATGTAAAGTAGTTACCATTTCGTGTCGCAAGGTTTTTCATATAGTTCTCCATCATCGGGGTTACAATTGCCATGCATGAACCCCATATATCCGTATGAAACCCCCAGAATCATAATCCCTTCACGCCCTTACAATGCTTACCTATCTCAGCAGTGAACCCTGTACCCTGGACAGTACATCATGGATGCCTGCCTGCGGGATCGGAGCCAACTAAGCGCCGGGCGCGCAAAAACGAGCTCTGTTGAAAAAGGATCCGAATCGATGGTAGGCCTGTCCATGTCCCGGATTCTTGGGAAAGTTGGGATGTACAAGTTGGCGCAGGGCTTTTAGGGTTCAGGGGGACTCTTCGCAGGGATCGGTGCCGAAGCGTGGCACGCAGAGCCGACGTTCATGCAAAGTCATGCCGGCTGAAGCCACTATAGGCGCCGGCCTGAAGACCTTGACGTTGGGGCCTGAGCCATGAGCTGCATCACCCCAAGCTCCTTATTTGTTAACCTTGAACTAGACATGTGGGTGGATGTCAAAATTATGTTCCCTTTTTGGGTCCCTATAATAATACGGCACCTAATATTTAGGTTACCCACAAAGGGACCATCATTTTGACAACCACCCATGTACCAAACTTCTGGCCCTCTTCTGATGGTCCGCTTTACTATGCTTGCTCTTGCTACAGGAAAACTGCAGGGAGTGGAAACAGGGAGACTGTAAAGCTTCAGGCTTCTTGCTGAACATATCAGGTCAGCTAGCGTTAGCTACTGCCCCTGTGTCGGTGACATTTAGGAAGCACATGCTCAACTTTCTGAGCAGCACGTACTGCGCGGCCCATTGATGCAATCCTATCCAGCACAAATCTCAACAGATAAGTCAACACCCACCTCGAAGAATGATAGCCTTTTGGTTGTTCTATGGGTTTTGCGCCATTTTAGGTAGCAGCTAGGGCAGCTAGGCCTCAAGTACATCAAAGCTTGCCTGCTTGCAGCTCCAGCCGTATGATTTTACCGGGACCCTGTACTGTCCTTCCTTTTTGAGTTGGGTCCTACTTTTCTGTAGCTCACACAAGACAAGCCTTCAGGGTCTAGGCCTAGGCAAGGGAAAGCCAAGAGCAGCGCAAAGCACGTAGAACTCCGCATTCTCCGTCTGCAGCAGGAGAGCCTGGGATGGTGGTCGTTACAGCGTGGGCTCGGAAGTTTTCTCCGGGGGTTCATAAAATCACTGGAGCTTGCGGGCGCGCACTGTCATGAAGATTGGAATCTGATGTCATCAGCTGCTGGTGGGAGAGAAAGTTATCATTCCTACAGCCCGTCCTCGGGAAGCACGGACAAATGCGTATGAACATGGGTAGACCTACTCCGCTGGTGCAAATTTCAATAGACGTTCCGAAGAAAGTCATTTCCTGTCCTGACAGCAGCACAGGCAACCAGAAAGGGTATATAGACACAATATGAGCCATTGTCTAAGGTCCTAGTATCCCCCTTAATAACCCCTATAGTTGCCCCCTATATAATCCCCTATATAACTCCTCTGTGAGAAGTTTAGACTGTGGCTCATATGAAAATTGGGGGTCCCTTTTTAGTAGGAGGAGCCGTATGTTCGTCAGCACCTCCGTGACTACAAACAAATCCAAAAGATCTGGAATCCCTGTACTTGGAACCTAGGGCTAGAGGTGCCCAGATACTGTAGACCAATGATTAGTAAAACCCCTCCTTTGAAGGGCGTTAATAGCAGGATCCCCATTATATTGGGTTAGGGTTTAGGGTTTAGGGCCTAGGGTTTAGGGCTTAGGGCCCTAATATTAGGATCCCTATTGTAACCCCATTAAGGGGAGGTGGTTTTATTAATCAGGGGTCTGGGTTACTGGGATCTGAATGGTTCTTGGTACCGCCTACCGGTTATCGTTTGAGAGTGGACTCTCAGATAACCCTAAACCCTAAACAGAGGCCCCAACCCAAGTCAACCATGAGCCCCACACCCTGCAAGCCAACCACTGAGCCCTCCTCCAAATACCACAAACTCCTTCTACCCACCCTGAAGGGCATTTTCAAAATCAGCCCTTTTGTGTTTCGGGCTTAAGTCTGTCCTAGCTGGGGGCCTGTGAAGAGCTTCCTGACATCTTTGAAGCCCTAAACAATCCCCTGCATCCACCCTGTGATCGCAACTACGCTTGCTTAGTAGCGCCCGTAACTTGAGGGACCTCTCCCAAAACACCATCCCAAGCCACCAAGGTTCTAAAACATATGGCCTCCAAATCCTCAGCCCCCAAAAACAAGCCAAACACCAACTACTCAGCTCCCCCAAACCCTACAAAACACCTGATCCGCATTCTTGACAAATCAGCGGTGTCCTCCTAGAATAATGTCTGAGTCCCATGATTCTACAGATCCGAGATCCCCACAGAAAAAACAAATCATGCTGAGTCCAACTAGTACTTTTCAGCAGAAAGGGTAAGAACTGGAGTAATAGATTAGAGCAGTGTTGGTCGCGAGGATGAGGAAGAACAAGCCGGTGTGGAGTAGAGAGAATGGGCTATAAGGTCTATTTCTCTCCCTACTTGACAGAACCCCTCTCCCCTACAGTACTGTAGCAAGCCAATTGAAATTAATCACCAAGATCATCATGCAGAGCTATCTAACTACGCCACAGTCACAAGAAACACATACAAGCCCAGTTTTGTTTTTGTTTGCCATGCTCTTTGCCATTTGATTCACCGTTATGCTACGCACCCAGGCCCTTAAGCCCCATGCAAGTCCGATCTCTCCTCCTATATCTATACACGTCCCTACATGTCCCTAAATACTCCCTTCATAATCCCTATGTACTCCCTATATACCCTATGCAACCCCTATATACCCTATGCAATCCCTAGGTACCTTATGCAATCCCTCTCTTCCCATTGCAATCCTTATTCAGTTAAGCCTTGAAAGGTATCAGTTAGGAGGACCCCCCACCCTGTAATAGGGGTATAATAGGAATATAAGAGGACCCTAATATAATCCCTATTATCCCCTATAGTCACTATTACTGGGTGGGGGGTCCACCATCCCTAAACCCTAAACCCTAAACTCGTCTACCTAAGGTATCAGGCCCCCGGGCGTGAGGCAAAGGCGACAGTAGCCTGGCGGCTTCACTTCGAAGTGCCGTAGGCGGGCCGTTGGGCCTCGTCGGGAATGGTAGGACTATAGTCCCCTTTAAGTAGATAGAATATACGGTTCAGGGTTTAGGGGTTTAAGGTTTAGGAGTTTAGGGTTTAGGGTTATAGTCCCCTTTAAGTAGATAGAATATACGGTTCA
>CAJNIZ010033124.1:19301-41793 GCA_905231905.1 Symbiodinium pilosum | reverse complement strand
TCATGTTGCGGTCCATTTGAGGTACCATATACTATAGTTATATAAGGAATATGGAACCAGGTTTCCCAAGCTAGGGGGAGGGGGGGGGGGGGCGGCTTTTGGTGTTGCCGAAAGTAAGGACTATGATATGTCGGGATCTCTATTCTGGGGCCTTATAGTGTTGGAAACACCCTTTCAACATTGCAAGTCAGATACCTGCCTCTCTAGGGAACGCGGGGACCTGTGAGACCATGTGAGGCTGCTCCCCTTTGGGAGGGTTGAAGGTTGGGTGGGGGGTTTGCATAAATAGGCAGCCGATGGCAACCCGCATACACACCCTATGATCCTTATCATGGGGACTCCCAAAAGGGTTCCTTAGTTGTTGAAAGCTACCAATCAATGTCACGACCTCTTGAGGCCGCCAGCTCAAAGACCTCGGTGCAGCCAGGGGTCACGGCTGGCAGGCTCCACGGGCGGACGAGTTTTAGTTCAGCCTTAACCCTAACCCCTAAAGGATCCTGCTATGGCATAATCACATCACACGCACAAGGTCTCCACCCGAAATTCCGCGATTACGAGAAAAGCGAGGCATTTGGGGGCCATAGCCTGTCAGATGTTCCGGAGGTAGGCCTGTTGGTCTGGAGCATAGAATCTGGAAAAATGAGGCTGTGAAGGAACTCGAGGATCTGTTGCGGAGGGCTGGAAGGATGTGTGGAACAGGGATGTCCCTGGCGCCTGCTCGGGACCTCTAGCCTGCCTGGAAACTCTCAGAGCCGTCTCTATCATACTCAGGATCCTGATGTTCAAGCCGTGCGAGACGATCGAGACGGACGTTCCAGTGGCCCACTTGCATATTGGTGCTGCGCGGCTTCAGTTACTACGCCTGGGATGCTGAGCATGATGAAAAGACATGTTGTAGGGCATCTACGCCCTTTGAAGCTTAAACCCTGAAACCTAGACGTCGCCACCTTCAGTTCCTAGTCCTCCGCATGCAAACTCCAAACTGTTCAGAAGAATCTGTTTACCCTCCCCACTACAAAATGAAGCATCGTTTGCGCCCTAATCCTGTCAGCCCAATGTATCTGGTGGTGAACGATAACCAAGCCCTTTGCTTCCGGTACTACGGTTGATACAAAAAAGCCCACATGACCTTACCATACTATATAGCAAGGTCATGCAGGATTTGTAGTATCAACAGTATCTTCTAGCGATCAAGATATAGATCGAGGAATTCTCCACAATATGTGACGCTTCCTGGGGCACCAATAAGTGATACTGAGAGCTCCTTCAAGCCTAGCCCCTTCAGCATACCCAATCCTGAATCACCCCCTGTAAACTACCGCCGACCCTCCCCCAGGTTCTCCCTTACTCAGTCCTAGTTGTCCTTGAACATGCTTTATTTTGGGGGGGAGTCCACTGGGTGGTGGTACAGAGGGGTAGTTAAGGGAACCCTTAAACCTTAAACCCTTAAACCCTAAACCCCTAGACCCCTAAACCCTAAACCCCAAAACCCTAAACCCTCAAACCTAAACCCTTAAACCCTCAACCGCTTAAACTCTTAAACCGCTAACCCTTTAAACCCTAAACGGAACCCCGGAGCGGCTGGCCTGGGTCTTGTACTTCACATCCTGCTCCTTGCGGGCCTTCTCGAGCTCCAGGTCCTGTGCCGCAAGGAGATGAAAGATCACAGCTTCCTAGAGCTGACTGGGTTTAGGGTTTAGGGTTTGCATATATATATATATACACGTGTGTATGTATATATAGATTTGTCTATCTATATATATATGTATATATAATGTATATGTAGGGTTTAGGGTTCAGGGTTGTATATGGGCTATTGATATAATGGTTGTACTAGGCATTATTTAGGGCTTGTACAGGGCGGACAATGAGGGAGATAAATGAGCAAAAGGGAAACTTCATGCAGATTCAGGCTCTGTCATGAGGAAAACTCCCAAGAAACGGCCTGTGCAAACCTCATCATGTTGGGCTGCTACCGTGGGCTGCTTGTTTGAGGCGGGAAACCAATGGCTCTAGTGTACTTGGAATTAAATACATAGGAACGCACAGCCTGGGGCATGTTCCAAGAGGATCGAAGATCAACAGAACTTCCTAATTGCGAATTCCCGCTGACATACGCACCGGCTTCCATATTTCTTTTCTGTTTTCTTCTCCACGGGATTCTCTCTGATCGGGCAATATCAGTAATATAACTAAACCCTGTAAGGTCCCTACCTTACAGACACCCGCACTGCAAGTCTGCAAAATGCAAAGGCTTCGCTCTGAGATTTTGCTGACAGGAAAAGGCTCCTTACACACTCGAAGTAGCAATAGTTTTCATAGGAAGCATACCTCATGCCGAGGAAGATCATATCTACCATCCTGGTCATGGCAGTGACGATGCAAGAACGGCTCTGGAGCAAGCTGCCTGCATCTGCTTCTCGAAGTCTTCCTGCGCGCGCTAGGAAGGGGGTGCGACGAGATTTGGCAGCTTTCCCACGTAGCACAATGATGTAGAGCTCACGGCACCACAAGAAGCATGCGACGTCTGTAATGGAGGGTCTTAGATGTCTGGCCCGCTCACAAACTAAAATGAGGAGTGACGACTATAATTTCTGCTTCTCCTGTCCCTGTGACCAGAATGTCAGGTCCCAAGCCCATGAAGTCCATCTACACGGTTGATAGAAAAATCTTGCACCATCTAGGGTCACTGCAGCATCCTAAGGATTATGGACGTAGGGGGTTGCTGCAAGATACCCTTAGTCAACTGTAATCCTGCATCCTCTCCTAACTGGTGGCCTGCCATGTTGCTTGTCATAGGGCTAACGAGAGGCGAACCCCCAGAATGGCAGCCTCAGCGGTGGCTTCAGCAACACGCATCTCGGCCAGATTCTTGGCAAAATCGGACTCGACAACCTGCTTTCGATGGATTTCAGAAGCAATATGAGCCATAGTCTAAACTCCTAATATCCCCCGTAACACCCCTGTAGTAGTCCCCTATAATCCCCTTTAAGGAGTTTAGACTATAGCTCATATGTTTCTCACTTTAAAGCATCATTGGCTGAGGCATGGCGTCCACCCCTTTCTGCTGCCTGAAACATATGGGCAGTTCCCAAAATTAGTAGGGTCCCATTTTGGTAACTTTAAGGGGATATAGGGGTTATATTGGGGTATATAGGGTTCAGGGTTTAGATTAGGGTCCCATTTCGGTACCCCCAAATATTAGGTGCCGTAAATTACCTATGATTAACCTGAAGGGGCCCATAATTTTGAGAACAGCCCATGTGGTGCAACCCCATGGAATCCAGTCCTTCTCATTACGTGCAAACATGGGAACCTGTCGGGCAGGAAAATCCTACTCTATATATATATATATGTATATATACCTGGGTTCTTGTTGAAGTACCATTAAAAAAGATCTGTTTTTATTGATATTGGGCCCAGGTATCCATAAAAATGTAAAAATTTGTTCTACCAGAGCCCAGATACGTCAATGTTGCTCTTCAAACCTTCATACGCATCTGGGACTATGCCACCCCTCCTCAGATTCATGCTCATCTGTCCCAGGCTCAAAGCCTGAGATATGGCAGCTGGGTGTCAATGCAGCAGGGCAAGCAAGTCAAGCGTGTACAGCCCGAAACCCTCAACCCTCAACCTTGAACCCGAAACCCTAAGCCCCTACACCCTGGTCACACAAACAACGAGTCCAGCTCTGACGCTATGCTACCAATGCTTGCTGTTACTACTGATGCTACATTTCTAGCGTGCTGGCGAGAGCAGTGAATGCACTTCAGCTGGCTTAGGGCTTAGGTTGCAGGATTGCATTTAGGGGTCTGAACAGTTCCCATAGGGTTTGGATGGGATGGTTGCCTATAACATTGCTACTTACTCAGCCTTCTACATTGCTTCATGAAGACTTGGTTCATGGCCTAGCCCACATTTTCTGCCGCGCCTCCAGCATCCCGATCACACCAGTCGCAGTTCCTCCATGACCAGACGTGGGTCTAGGGCTTAGGGCACCCGCATCCTAATAATGATGACCACACGCGATAATCAGCAATCATATTGGGTTCCCGCCAAAAGATAGATGATATGAGTATAGAACTTATTTAGCATGATACCAGGCCTACTTGGATCAAAACAACCCGGCAACTATCATGCAGGAGACTCAGTTCACGACAGTCTTCTCTGGACAACGAAATTCCAAGTTTCCCCAAAAGGGCATGCATTGCTGATCAATAACACATGGGCCCACAACTTGGAAGGTCGACACACGTTGCCTGGGGAGGGCTTTAGACTCCAATAGATGCTTTGGTTGCGATGCGGCGTGTATCAACGCAATGACAGACCAGAAGGCAACATCTCAGTAGTGATTATCACAGCACTGGCTGAAGGAGCGGCATGGGTCACCTTTCTTCATGCGTCTCTTCGTGGGTCAGCATTCAGCGTCTGAGATAGCATGCACCAACGGCTTCAGAATGACTTTTCTTGCGACATGCTCCGGCCATCACACATGTCCCAAATCCCTTCTCCATGAAATAGCCAACCTCTAATGCTGACTCCGACCAAACACAAACTCTGGTCTGAAGGTGTTTAAATGTGGTAGCCTTCATTCTGGCCACGGTAGCTGGATTTATTATGAACACAAGAAAACTAGAGCAAAATGGAGCCATAGCTATTCTGGCTGTGACTTCTCAGAGCTGCTCATGTTTGGAGAATATCTGGGCGTGTGAATTCGCTGGCTTCGTGGAAATTGCCATGGAGCCAGAGCTTCCCATAGTGTTAAATGTACTAAGTAAGTCTACATGGTTCTCTCACAACCGCGGCGACTCTGATTTGTTTTTTAAATGGGTGTCTCTTCTTGGGGGGGGGGGGGGGGNNTATTGGGGTCTCCCTATTCATGGAAACTACATGAAACCCTTTCTTGTCACGGGGTTGAGTCGGGCCGAGAGTAGGAGGTCCCCAAAACAAGCCCTCTTAGTGAGTATTGAGGGCCCTCTTTTGGGTCTTGGGGGTACTGTGGCCTAGTGCGGGTTGGGAACCCCAAGCGCCCCTTGCAGGCACTTGGCCTCAGAATCACGATGGCCGATGGCCGCTCTCCATCTTGAGAGCCGTTTAGGGTTTAGGGCTTAGGGAACTCTAAACTCTAAACCTGAAACCCCATATTCACCTTATGAACCCTAAACCCTAAGCCGCGAAATTGAGCCCTAGAATCCGAAACTTAAACCGCAACCATCCGCAACCCATGTGTCCGAAGGCTAGCATATAGACCCTTCTCGTGCCTCCGCGCTCAATGGCCGCCTGTGTTCCCTTGTAATACCTACGGAAATACCCCAGAGGGTCCATGTACCCAATAATTAGGTACTTGGGATTTGGGTAATAGTAATTACACTACAGTTTTTGGGTAAGTATCTGATTTTGGGTACTTGGACCCTTAGGGCCTTAGGGTACTGGGATCTGATTTGGTGGGACGTGAGGTGCGGCATCTGTCATCCCAGTTGCTTACTTTCTCTCACCCAACATCCATTTGATCTGGTAAAGGATGGAGGAAACTGCAACAAATTCAAGCCGACAGGAGGGGCTCGGATGTGCAAACACACAAAACACTACCTGTATCCTTCTCGCAAAACCACTACTTAGGTCTAAGCTGCGGAACAATAGGAATCTGAAAGCTCTGGATGCTTCGTCGTCCAAAGCCACAACAAAAGCTGCTGATCAACCGGACACATCAGAGATTTTCCTTGGAACCCCCACTGATAGCATGGCCTCATCTCCCTTCAACTTCAACCCATGTGGAGCCAGATAGGGCACCTCTCTGAACGCAGCCTGGACTGATGGTTAAATGTGAGAGTCATGCTACAGCGGCTACAAAGGGAAACTCGAACTAATTTGCGAGATTCTGATGACTTTGACGGTGACTCCGATGACTCTCAATCATGACCCCTGCCCCATCAACCCCCCCCATGCCTAAAGTCCTGAAAACCTATCTTCTGGGGCACTCTCGGAGGACTTTCAGCGCCATCTTCACGCCATCCAAGCCCTCCTGCAGTTTGTGATGGCTCGGACTCAGGAAACAAGGTACGATGTAAGTATTTACCCATATTACCTAACCCAATATAACCCCCAATATACTATATTAGTTTCCGTTCTACTTTACATTATCCCAATATAAGCTAATAATAGGGATCCTCTCACTGGACCGGTCCCAATCTTTCCACAAGCCTCTTAGGCTCTGTTGAGGACGTCCTAGAAATCGAGCTTGGTATGCGTGGGGCTTGATGGCAAAAAGGTGTGGAGCTCAAAGATGTACAGATTCAATTGAGATTCAGGGTCATTTCTTAAGCAGGGTCGGCCTCCATACCATCAACCATAATACGGGAAACCGATAGCAAGGGCCCCCTGCTAAAAAGGTTGCCACTTCCATGGTCGACACTGAAGACAGCGCATGCAAAGTCAAGATGCCAGGTACAATATGGGGATGTATGGGGGATAAATGGTCACTCTGTGGCATACTGTAGGGTTTATATATGTATGCAATAAACTATTCAGGCGAAGCCGTCCCAAGTTTGCCCTTCAACTGCTCGGGGGTTTCTCACAATGATGTGCCCTTGACCGACTACGAAAATGTTCTGGGGGTCCGCATTACGGAGCCCCAAAACCCCAAAACCTCAAACGCCGAAAGCAGCTGGTGCCTGCACCTCCGGCATTGTCTTCTTGAACCTGAGCTTAGCGGACAGTTGGTTTTGCCAACCTCTGTGTGCGATCAATCAGAACCAAAAAACACAGCATGAGGCACGAAACACAAACGTGCAGCAGGGGTCCCGGATGCCCTTGCATCTTGAAGAGACATGAAAAGCCGCATGGACGTTTTTGAGGTCAGCGACGAGCCGACCCGAGCTCCCAACTGGTTAAAGTTTAAAGGCTTGAGGGCTGAGGGTCGTGGAGTAGAAGCCTAGCATAGGCTGCAGTTCCTCTTTACGTGATAGAATGGCAACGAAAACATCGAACAAGCATGCGAAATAAGTGTCTGAAGGTATAGACCGGGAATGCAGTTGCTTCAATATTACCCGCAGCAGCATACCAGACTTTCATGATCATTGAGCGCCATCAAAATACCTTGAGACTTGCATGACAAAAGCTGAGCATCCGACCGTGCCTTCTCCTTCTGCCTTATCTCTGTGGCATTCACCTGACAACCCGGAGAAAAGAATGAAAAACACCCAAAGACAGGTACTTGCAGCTTGTTTGTACATGCGCCAAGAAAACGTGTGAAACGCTTTTGCACCACAGGGGCCTTGACCAGAATATGTCCTGAATCATCGAAGACCCTTCATCCTTATGAAGCGCTAGTAAGATCCAAACCCAACAAATCGCTCTATTCAGACGAGATGCTCAAGACTGATCCAATTCTCTGAGGGCTTATAATGCTTATATACCCAAGAGCGTGGCAAAAAGCTTGATTGACGCAGGGTCCTAAATACTTACCAACACAATGTCGAAGTCTATTGCGGGCACCCAGTACCATAATTCTACAGGGAAGCTATCTTATAATTGTAGTGTTGGCCATCAGTTAGGCCCTACAGTATACAATCCCTATCAACCCGATATGAAAGCCAGTTCCCAGTTCATCTTCCATGTTCCCTTCCAGTTGATTCTCTATTATTACTCGAATATTGCAGGTAATTCTTCGGCCCCTCTTGCATTATATTGGCCCGAAACCCTAAACCCTGAACCCTAAACCTGTGATAGCGCAAGACTCAGCTACGAGCCTGGAATTCTCCCAGAGAGGTGAGCGCCTTCTGCAGGTCTGAAACCTCTTCCTGGAATTAGGGTTTAGGGCTGATGGGTTCACCAAATCTAGGGTAGCATAGGGGGAAATAAACCTTAGGGGGCATAGATCCTTTGGGGTTATATAGGAATTATACAGCGGGGATTGTATAGGGTTTACATGGATTATATTGGGTTTGGGGATGTTGTCCCCAATAATGGACAATTACATGGAAAAGAAGTGGATATCAAATGGAAAGTCAGGATTATATGGAGGATCTCAAGGATAAGGGTTTCCAGAAATTGCGGCCCTTCTTGCCCAAGTAATTCCAGACCCCAACATAACATGACCCTCATTATTATCGAGGTGCCAACGTCTTTTTGATGCCTAGAGTATGATATATATATATAAATACATACCCTAAACCCCTAAACCCTAAACCCTATACATATATGTATACATACACATAGGCTTGAAGCTTCTGCAGGGCCTTACGCGGCTTCGCGCTCGCATGTGGGATGATTCATGCTTTGGGTGCCGACGTTTAAGCTTCGGATGGATTTTGTACTGCAGGCTTGGGCTGACAGTTTAAGGCCCAGTGGGTGATGAGCTTTCCAAGAGGTGTAGGGTTTAGGGTGGTGGGTCCGCAGCTCCTAAACAGAACATGGAATGCCCAGACCCCATAGCGATCATCTCTGTGGTGGTGTGATACTGATGTGGGGTTTCTCTCCTCTCGCCTCCTGAATAATATACCCCTCATATAACCCTATATACTACAGTAGTTTCCATGTTCTTTTCCATTCTCCCTATATAACCCCAATATAACCCTAATATATACCTCCTTCTAAGACCTCAGCTAGAAACCTGAGGAGATGCTCGAACAAAATGAGGCCACTACAACCCCGCCACCTCTACCCTGCTACTTCTCTGACCCAAAAAAACTTCGTTACTCTACAGATACATGAGGCTAGTGGCCCAAAGAAGTCCCACCTCTTCAAATAAATGGTTTGAGGGTCGTCTTTTCAGATCTGGCAACCTATAGGTGGGTGCAAAATACATGCTGCATCGTTTTGCGCAAGTTCAACTGTTTTTTGCAGGAAGTACCCTAGACGTGTAAGTACTTCAGCGAGCATGAGGTACACAGGCCCATGGCTCGAAAAGCCCGCGCCTTCAGAGCAGCGGATTTCGAAGTAGCTGCATCGATCCTCATGCAGGGCACTGCAGAATTGAGGAACAAGCAGAGCAACCACAGGAGTGATGGGAGCAGAGGACCATGCTATGACAGTAAGCTCTCTGACATACTAGCCGCCTGAGCAGTAAAGCCTGACATATAGTCACAATCCTGGCCGTTGCGAGGTTAACCGCAATTGGCAGTGCTGGCAGGGGGGAGGTGGTGTGCCACCGTGTGCTCTCGTGGGCGTTCCAGAGTCAAAGGGTATCCACGGGATCCGTTCTGTAGCAGTCCTATGAGGGAGATTTTAAGAGACTCGCTCTTGAGTGATGTGTTTTATTGGGGCAGAGGTGCGAGGCCTATAACTCCCAAACAGCCTTGCATCTTGACGGTCAAGATGCCTTGACATCTTCCAGAATGCAGTCCTACAATTGGCGTCCGACTGAATGGCTGACAACATGTGAGTACTGCGCGTGCATATCAATGAAGAGGAGCATGCCCAATTAAGGCTCCAGTTACCTAAATAATGGGTTCTGGACTTATATATCCTATTGTCCCTATAGTCCCTAAACCCTAAACCCTAAATTATTATAGTGACATAGCCCAGTAGCCTATCATTTAAATAACTGGGAGCCCTGAGGCGACTACTGTATTGCATATCATGGGAGCTAAGCAACTGCAGATTGAAAATGTACGTGACCATGCTCTTATCTTAGCCTGCGAATACTAAAGGCAGGTGATAATGGTAAGGGGTCCTTAGATTTGTTGGTAAGATCATTTTTGCGCGGGGGGGGGCCTAAGTCTTGTTGCAAAATCATCTCGAGACCCCAAGAAAAGCTCCCCAAACTGGCCCAGCAGCAGCTACACGGATCTGCTCGACACCTAAACCTCAAATCCTGAGCCCCAGCCCTAAAACCAAAACCCTAAATCCTCAGCCCTACCCTCTGACCCAAACTTGCCCTAACTTGGACCCAGTAATCATACACTGCCCCAAAACCTCTACTACACTTCCTATTACCCCAATCCCAAATACTTGGACCCTTAATCCTACACATACCAGTACCCGTTTGCACTCTTAAGAGCGGCCCTTCCGAGGGGCCCAATGATCGGGTACTTGGTACTTTCGCTAAATAGGGGACCCGAATATAGACCCCAAAATACTCGAACCCTTGTTATAAGGACCCCCAAAAGGGTACCCCTAATTTTGGGAAACCCCCGCTTGGAGCAAACTTCCTAAACGCCAAATCCTAAACCCTAAGGAATAGTTTCCATTTTGTTTTCCGTTATCCACATATAGTACCCCTACATATCCCTATATAACCCTAATATAACCCCAAGGGGTAACCTTGGCATGTGCGGCCGCGGCGCTTTGTCTGCAGATCTTCGAGCTCAGACTGCTTCCCTGAGCACCATCCCAGAGGGTCCAATTACCCAACAATTAGGTCCTTTTAAGGGGAAAAAAGGGATGTATGGAAATACATAGGGATATATGGGGTGTAGGGTTTAGGGTCCAAGTACCCAAGAATCAGGTGTTTGGGTTTTAGGTACTAGTAATTATGTTACAGGTTTGGGGGAACTATGTGACTATTGGGGGGCTTGGAGGCTTGGACCCTTAGGGCATTTTGAGGGCTTCCCAAAATTAGGGGTACCCTTTTGGGGGTAACATTTAAAGGGGGTTATAGGGGTTATGTGGGGATATATAAGGGTATGTAGGGTTTAGGGTTTGGGGGTTTCCCAAAATTAGGGGTACCCTTATGTGGCCCCTGTAATAAGGATTATACTGTATTGGGGTCTATATTGGGGTGCCCTTGTTTTGGGAGACTGCCATTTTGAAGGCTTCCCAAAATAGGGGGGCGGCTTGCTGGAAGCAGTATGTATATATAGAGGGTTTATAAAGGCTATATTGGTCTAGGGTTGCGGTCAGAATTAGGGGTCTGTTTCTGGGGGTCCTTGTGCTAGTGATGATTGTTTTTTTTGAGGGTCTGTCTGTTTATGGAACCTGCCGTTTGGGTTTTCATCAAGCCGGGGCATACTGTGGTTGGAGGAAGTCTTGACCACTCTGGAACCCCATAAAACGGTTTCCCAGGCTAAGCGGTACACAACCAAAGAAGGTAATGCAACACTTCCTAGGTCCGCAGCAGAGACTATAGAAAGGTATAGAAATCACCCAGGGTTTAGGGTCTAGTTTAGGGTTTTTTGTTTAAATGAAGCTCGAGATCAATCACTGGAACAAAGTAGAACGATACTCAGTCATCACCCTGCCCTGTCCATACAACTCATACAGATCGAGATTCTTCCTTCTGGTTGCGCAGGGTTTGGCTATGATGAAAACAATATTTCCTTCTTTACCCGTGACATGCAACTGACCTCCTACGACCGAAGGAATTTGGAAACAGGCAAAAAAAAAACACAACTTCTTTTGTCTAGGAGGCCATGACAACGAAACGAGAAACTGATGCACAGGACACCCCCTGTTTGCCTTGGCTGTCAAAATCAGGCCCTGAAAATTACTCCAACACTCTGAGCATGGCTGTTTCGACTGCTGCAAACATGTGTGACACTTTTCTTGTTGCCATGTTATGGTAACCTGCAGGCTGCGTTCCCAGCTCTTGCTTTGAGATTTGGTTCGGCCTAATCCCTGCAACAGTCCCCACTTACCACTAGTATTGGGGCACCGCTACTGCTGCCACTCCTCCTTCCTACTGATATACTTCTCTTCCTGCTGCAAGTTGCTACTAGCTACTGCTACCAGCCGAAGTTCCCCTGCCATTTATGCAACAATCCGTAAAACGTCGAGATGGTGGTGGGTACAGCTGCCATGATGTTGGCAATCCCCAATGTCATCCTTCTTGTGAAGCACATCTCACAAGTCACCTCTAGTATGGGCCCTTACTCATGGGATTCCTGTATGACTATACACACCCTGAAATCAAGCATCCATGATGAGGACCTTAGATACAAGGGCAAAAGAACACAGCACAAGCTGGAACCGGAGTTGCCTTCTTGCTTTGCTGAAGCCTCCCAGGGAAAATCAGTCAATCTGGCGCTGATAACATCTTAGGTTGACGTTGACACCCCAGACCATACTACCCCTAGACCCCAAACCAGGCTTAGGGCTTCAAGGTTTAGATGCTACAGGAAGGCAGGAATCTAGGATAGTCTGAAAATTACCCCAGGGCGAGTTCAACTATGCTTGCTCCTCCTTCCCCAAAGATGCCTACAATAAATCCTAACTACGCCTTATTTGAGGTCTATTACGGGGACGAGGAGGGGGAGTATAGGATCCCATGACCATAGGGAAGGGGCTTCTCAACATCCAGGAATGTCCTCCTGTTCATTAAGTGCTGCTAGCCAGATGAGAAAGGGGTATAAGGGTTGGGAAAAGACCAGACACGCTAGAATGAAGCCCTGCAGATTCCGAGCCCCTACAAGTCCAGGCGTTATGAAGACCAACAGGAGAATGTGACCTTACTCTCACTGTATAGTGGAGACCATATCCCGTTCGAGATACAACTGAGAGGGAGAACCATTGACCATTTCTGCATCGGCCTTCTTCATCTCTGCATCGCAGTAGGCCTGTCCAAAGCACCAAGAGTCTGCGATGCCAACAAGGGAGATGCATGCAGAGTTCCCAGACGAAGCATGTGCATGGCAAGTATGCGGTGAGTCTGGTGCGATATGGGTGTTGGATCAGATGCAACAAGCAACTCCTGTGGTTCTTGGAGGCGACATTGCTTTTGTAAAGCGCAACTACAGTCCCGACATCATGAATCAGTTTTCAGATGAACACAGGTCAGGCCAGCACATCCTAAGCGTCCAAGTACCCAATAATCAGATACTTACCCGAAAACTGTACTGTAATTACTATTACCCAAATCCCAAGGACCTAATTATTGGGTACATGGACCCTCTGGGACATATTTGTAGCTCTTGTCATTCCAGTCCAGCGGCCTTCTTGCCAGCCTCCTCCCGGAGCTTCTTTTCCATGCTGTCAATCATGTCCTCTGAAACGAAGTGGCTCTACGCGGATTGTGCAATGACCATGTAATAATCTAGGCAGAACAGCTGACTCAACAAGTCTGCGTCGGATTTCGAAGTAGGTTGAAGTACGAGTCCTCTAGCGAGTAGAACTCTCTGATGGTCTGACCACTTTACGGAATCTGGGTGGTTCTGTGGAATGGATCCCAACTCTCCCAATCTCTTCTCGTGGGCCCCAACATAAAAAAAAAATGTATGTTTAGGGTCTATAGTGGGGTCCCCTATTACTGGAAACTATCATATTTGGAAATGGTGTAGATACCAAGACATTCGGTACAAGGCTCTTTCTTTTAGGTACAGTGGTTTCTCTAGGTACTGGAGGCAGCAGCGTTGACCTCCAATCAGCGGCGCCGGACATAGAACTACTACGAAGAATTCAAGCTCAGACTGGCATAGTTTACCCTAAGCCTTAAACCCCAAACCCTGACACTTGCCAATTGACAGAGTCTCGTCTTGGGGGTCAGGTACGACATGGATGGGATCCGCAGATTTATTGGCTCCAAAGATCCAAATCCTCCGCTCCCTTGTCCTGACTGCACCATTCGGGGAGAACGGGGCCACATCATAGACCCCAAAATACTATAGCCATCATCGCAGGGACCTCCCTGCAAAAAAGGGACGCAGAATTGCCCCATACCAAATTTGCCACAGAAAGTGTCCCCCACCCCTAAGCCACCCCGTATCTCCCCCCCCCTAACCCGCTGGACGCCATTTAGGGTGCAGGGTTTAGGGTTCAGGGTTTAGGGTTGCCCCCTACCATCCCCTACCTAAACCCTAAACCCCTACCGTCCGAGATCATGGTCTTGATCTTGCCGAAGGCATCTGCGCTGGAGGTCAAGTCAGAGCCTGGAATCTTTCATGATGATGAGCTTAGGGTCTAAGGTTTAAAGGGTCTAAGGTTTCGAGTTTAGGGTTTAAGTTTTGAAGCTTAGGGTTTAATGTTTGGGGTTTAGGGTGCTTAGTTTGGGGTTTCAGATTTGAAGTTTAGGGTTTAATGTTTAGCGCGTAGAGTTGTAGTGATTTGGGGTCTTAAGGGCTAAGGTTTTACCTCCACTCTTATATTCCCTAGATGTCCTCCTGCCTCTGCTCGGAAAGTACCCTTAAAAATGGTAGGACAGATAGCTCCAAGAATTGAAGGACAGACATGGCACAAGCAATTAGAGCTGAAAGCATTCTGTTTTGTGGTGCCGGGCTACGGGATTGCGATGTAGAAAACCTTAGGTCAGGCTAGGCTTCAAAACAAACTCCAAACTACGGAATTTCCAGGTTGGTAGCTTCCACCCCTTTTAAGGCTCGCGTTGTCCTTGTATACCTCCTCGTGTCGCCCTTTGAGTTTTATGTAACCCTATAGTAGGTTAAGGACAAGAACCCAATATATAGGTAACTGGGCTTCTAGGGTAAGGGTACCCACCTTGTAACTGCCACGTGACAATTCTCGCCATTAAAGTTCAGCTCGAATGGCTTGGGGCGTTTTTTTTGCTACTTGCCCTCTTTGCTGTGGTTTGCGGGGGGGTTTGGAACACTGGACTCGTCTTAAGGGTGTGACTTGCGGAGGGGTCTCAAGGTAAAAGTTTTCCAGCTTAACACAGCTTTCCTTTCTGAAAGGTCAACCCTTCAGCTTTGCAGTTGTTGTGTTTCCAAGCGCGTGTCAAGAACCTCAAGAGACCCATACCCACAAACCATATCTGCCATGCATTTGAAAACAAGTCATCCTCAAGACGACTGAGTCTTTGATTGAGGCTGGAGGCATATGCTCCCCTAACCCCTAAACCCGACTCCCCCCAACCCTAAACCCTAACCCTGGACTTGGACGGAGGTGTCAGATTCGGACTCTACAGCTGGCCCTGACCCACGGTCATTCTGGAAAGTTCACATCAGACCCTTGCGTTGAAACGAGACATGCCAGAGCCCCTAAACCCCAAACCCTACATCGTCCCCAGCGATACCCTTACTGTTACAATTATTGTTGCCATGTTTAGCATTATTTCTATAATTATTACTACTATTCTGATTATCACTATCATCGCTATTATGGAACCTACGGGACCTATGTTCACTCCGCCACTCCAGGCTTCCCACGCATGATTGTCCGGACTCGCCGCGACAGCAGCGCTACGCTGCTAGAGTTGGTCCTTCCAGTTGGTAATAGTAGTACCATCAATAATGGTACTAATCAATAAGAAGAATAGTAGCAACGATAAATAATAGCACGAATATTAATAATTGCATGAAAAATATTAATGGAATATTAGTTGAGGCGGTGATGTAAGGGCCCATAAGTACAACAGGGTGATTTGATTTTCTATCTACACATGGATTACATGGGGAGAGTGTGGGTAACTATTCCGGTCTGTACAACTGCTAGCAATGACTACAGTCCAGACAAACTTCTATATCAGCAGCCAGCAGTACTGGCCACTCGTGCATACAGCTGCAAGTGCCACTGTCGCAGGCGAAACTACGTGGTCAGGGATTGGGCGAGAAGATCTATCCTGAAAGGGGTCAGGCTCTTGCATGTCCTGGCCTTCATGGTGCTCAAAAAACTGGAGGCTTCTTCCTATCCGACTGTAGCGCTTTCTCCTCACAAGCAAAGCCTTCGGGCTACGAGTTAATCGGTTCATCACGTGGCCCTGGTGTCTCTTGGGCGGCAGGTCTTTGCGAAGCAGTCAATGTAAAGGCTGCCAGGTTCATTGACCAGCGGATCCCCACAACATGGAACAAGAACCAGGACTATTCCAGACCCCACGTCGTTGCTTGAAGACAGTGGCTCAGCTTGGCAGGCTTAGAGACGCAGAGGAATAACATGCAACAAAGCGCAAAGCTGCATGAGTCTTCAAAGTTGCTGGGCTAAGACTGAGAACATGTAAGCTAGCAACTATAAGTTGTAGCCAAAAAATTGACATCACTGCATCAAAGCCGAACCCTGAACTCAGAGTACTTCAGAGCTCTAACAGGCCTGCGGGCGACCTCGCGGAGAACGCTCACCACGCTGCCGTCTCCCCCTTACTTGCACTGCTGCTAAATCTTTGCACACATTCCTTCTGTGTACGGGATGTGGGTGGCCAGAAGCTTCCACTGAGAATGGGTTTTCGATCCTTGGGATGGAAGACGGCTTGATGCCTGCGCGGATGAATTAAATCCTTGGCATGCTGGTATTGGAGTCTGGTGGCTCGGGATTGCTGGTCGTTGCCTCGAGTAGCCAGCCCTTTAGCTTCCGCTGTGGTTCAAGCAAATATTGCAGTCCTTAACGTTTCGTTGCTGGAACTTTTGCGTTATGCCGCTCGTCCTTCAACAAGCCTAGTGGCCTAGGATGCTGCGAGTTGGAAGGTTGAAGTTGAAGGCTAAGGATTCCGCCAGATGTCGACGAACTGGCCACCTGGGTCATGAGAGGGAATCTGGGACTTCTTACGTCCGCGCTACGTTGTGGGCCAGGGCTTCCACTTTGAACTCAGAACTTGGGCGGCTTCCAGTTTGGATGTCACACATTAGCCTGGCTGTGTCAGAGCCGGAAACATACTGAACAATTTTGCCTGTGAGCTGCGAAGCTTACCCTAAGGAAGTGGTCAAGCCGAATCATGCACACAAACCAATGGAGAGCCCTGGCTCTGACGAATAGCAAGTTCGCAGAGCTGGGCTGACAGTGTATGCCTCCTATGAATACCGACCAGAACAGATTACCACCCTATCCCTCGTACTTCTCGGATGCTGCATGCCTTGCTAAAGTTTGCATTCTGAAGCCTCAAGCTTAAAAGGACGGTAAGAACTCTCTTCAATCTTGAGAATCTCATCCCTGAACCCAAGCCCGGAATCCTTCAGCGTAGCCTGCAAGAACGAAGCGGCTGATACGCCAGTCTTCTCCGCCAGCGCTGCCTTCGAAAGACTTCAATTCTGTTTAGATCTCTCATAGGATGCTTCGCATGCTGGCTGTAGTAAGCTATGCAGATGTCGGTGGTGAGTACAAACTCCACAAGTCGTACGGGCTTGATTTGCAAAAAGGCTTTCGACAACATGAATTTAAAGGTCCCTATACACCGAATACATACCCTAGCTATACCTTTAAACAGGCCCTTCCAACCCTAGATGACTACATTCATGGGTTCCCTTATCCCGAAACCCTAAACCCTATAAACCCTACAAACCCAATACCCTACAAACCCTAAACCCCCAAACCCCTAAACCCTAAACCCTAAAGCCTAGAGACCCTAAACCTCTAAACCCCTAAACCCTAAACTTACTAAACCCTATCAATCCCTTAGGTCCCTCTGCTCTCCCTGCCAGGAAGCCTTGGCGGCGCCAAGAGCCTCCAACTCCTCAGCCAAGCTCTTCTTTGCCATCCTTGAGGGGCTAAATTCATTAGGGGTTTAGGGTTTAGGGTCGTTTAGGGTAGTTCATAGGGGTTTAGGGTTGTGGGTTTCGGGTTTAGTTGTTAGAATCTACTTCATACCGTTGGTACTACAGATCTTGCATGACTGTAGTATATTTTAGCACCATACTTCTCAAGGTTTAGGGTAATCAAGGTCATGCAAGATGGGTGGTATCCACCGTCGAGTGTTTAGGGTAGTTAAGGGGTTGGCTTGGGGTATGGGGTTTAGGATAGCCAGTTGGTAAGGCGTAAGTTTTTGAGCTAGACGGCATTTTTCCGGCTGCCGGTTGGGACTGGTCCTGAGAGGTGTAAGGTTTCGGGCGTAGGATTCAGGGTTTAGGGCATGGGGCTTGGGACACAGGGCACATTCTTTAGGGCAATATCACCGGCACGACTACAGACTACCATGGGCTTAACATCCTCACTCTAAACCCTAAACCTAAATCCTAAACCTAAACCTAAACCATAGACCCTAAACCATGGGCCGAGACCTTGAAACACAGGATGGTAGCTTTTGGGTGCATTGACGAAATGGGTATGGCCCATGTGTTTCACGAGGAGATTCATTGTGAGCATAACGGGATTACACGGTTGTCAGAACGTTGACTCCAGCTTCCATTTCATTTTCCATCAGCGTTTCCGATTGCGTTTCCTGAATCCGAACCCCACAACCCCAAATGAGAAGGCCGGACGAAAGCTGGTCGGCAAGGGTTGGTGCAGTGCAGTGCCAGAGACGACTAGCGATACAGTAGCCGCAGCTGTAGCCGCAGCAGCACTGGGAGCGGCAGTGCGGCAGTAGAAGGGGAGGGCGGACAAGGATGTCTTGGGGGGGGGGAGGCACAAACCTGTCATCCGAAAACGAAGCTCATCATCCACACATGGTGTAGAAATATGACATAGTTTAAAATCCCGCTGGCCGGCCCCAAGTCCAAAAAGAGGAGCAAACTGCAGCCTGGGGTACTAGCAACAGTACCACTGGTACTAGTAGTGAAAAAGCAAACAAGGACACCAACACTGGTGGAAACAAGAGCATTGCGATACCATTACAGTCGCGGTAGCAGTGGTGGTAACGTCGTGATCGCAGTAGCAGTTGCCATAGCAACAAGGATAATCACGGTGCTGGAGGTTGGAAGAGGGAGACCGGTTCCATGCTTTCGAGGCCGCTGATAATTAATTTTAGTAAACCATAGTAAACCTAAATTTCACCTGAGTTCCCACACACCTGAATTCCGTTTTCCTGCCCAATGTCTACTAACAACCAGCACTGGGACATCTGTGCCGAGGATTTGTGTGAGGTTGATCAGTTTTGAGCTCTTGAAGCACAGCTTTTGCAACTGTGCCAAACTCTATTCAGGCAGGAGGGTCTGCCAGGAGACCTGAAGCCGCGCCGGCCCCGCGAAAAGCAATGAGAGCCTGTGCACACGCCTCTGTGCTAGCTCTATAGTTATAACGCTAATAACCCAAAATAAACGAGAAAACGACTATACCTGAAATGCTTTCCAAATCTCAACTTGGACAGCTGTTCATCATAAGCATAGGACCATTTGGCCATGGGCACACACCGGCATGAAATCTGTTGTGGATAATCCTCTGCATGATATGCAGTTAAACACATATATACACATGTGTATATGCATGCAATGGTAGGGGTCTTACATAAACATCCATCCATCCATCCATCCATCCATCCATCCATCCATCCATCCATCCATCCATCCATGCATCCATGCATCCATCCATCCATCCATCCATCCATCCATCCATCCATCCATCCATCCATGAATGCATGCATGCATGCATGCATGCATGCATGCATACATACATACATACTTACTTACTTACTTACTTATATACATAAATACGTACATGTGTGGACATATGTACACGTTCAGCTATGACTATGTTAGCACACTAATACTACAGCAAACGCTCCAGATGCATACATTACCTCTTTCCATCCCTCTATGGCTAAACCTTGCGTACTGCCCCCACCCANNTGGGTGGGGGCAGTACCCAAGCCAAACCTGTGCAATCTCCAGCCCTTGCCGCACGAAGCTCAGGCGAAGGCTTGTAGTCCTCGGCCTTTCTCCGGCACTCCATCTTCACGTCCTCCAACTCCTGGCAGGGCTGTATTGTAGTTCTAGGTCTTCGTTGTGATGCTATGAAAAACTATACTCCTAGACCCTCCTTCTACCCTCTATATACCCTAAAGAGGGACCATATAACCATTTTTAAAGGGTACAAGGAGGGTCCTGGCTTTCATATCCGCCAAACCCTGAACCCGTTAAAGGAACTACGAAACACGCCCAAAAATGACCCAGACTTGCGCTCTAGGGTTCACAATAGGCGTGAAGCATGGGATGTTTAAGTGCAAGGTTTCATGTGAGCTTTGGTCTAAACTCCTAGTCCTAGTATCCCCCTTAAGAACCCCCGTAACACTCCCCTATATATATATATATTTCCTTATAGAACCCCCTTCAAGGGGGTTGGACCCCTAAACTCTAGAACCCTAAAGCCTATAAAAGGGATTATCTAATCCCTATATACCCTCGTTAAGGAGTTTATACAACAGCTCATGTTGCAGAAGCTGGAGGGCCCATACTCCGAGCCCATTGTTCAAACCTTAGTCCCAGGGATTTCGTTCTTGCCGTTCAGGTGATGTCAGCAGTGTGGCGTTTGCGGATGCCTCAAAAAACTTGATGAGATGAGTACTTCAGGTCAATTTTCAGGAGTGTACAGAAGTCGTTAATTCTGAGAAACCTTGATATCTGTACTCACACGAACGCCTTCACAAACCTCGATTCTCATCCTGCTGCCACCGTCATCACACTGCGGTGCCTTTTCTAGGACCTTAACCCCTAAAGTATGTAGAATACTGACCCTAAACCCATAATAACAACCATAAAGGCAAATACTGTACATGCTTTTGTGCCCAGGTACTTCCCACTGGACCATGCGCCACAAAGGTTAAAGCACTGTACCGCCGTATTGTCCTTCGCGTCGGCTACGAGGTCCGCACCTGCTGCCTGGTTGGTTACTTACTGGTGGTTCTAAGGTTTAGGGTAGAGGGTAGGGAATAAGGGAATATATTATACAGGGAGTATATTCCCCTATTCCCTAATTACTGACCGCCAATAAGTTTATGGTTGAAGGTTTTGGAGCAGAGTTGTGCCATGTTGGGTTTGGTTTGAGAATCTACGGGTTGACAGGATTATACAGTGCAGCATAGTTTAGCTTTAGTTTAGAGTTTAGGGTTCACGGGTTAAAGGGGCTAAAGGGGTTATTCAAAGGCATATGAAAGGGTATGTTGGGAGAATGGAAAAGAAAATGGAAACTACTATATTGTAAATTCCTAGCCCTGGGCCCCTAATGTGGGCCCCTACTTGTTTCCTAGGTCCCAACTATGGGCCGTAATTGGGCTTGTAGGGAGCTTGTACAATAGCGAGTATGTAAACGCCCTCCTTGCGCAGAGTCTCCTAAGTGTGAGACTCTGCGCCGACGGCTCACATGTTCTCGGGCCTCAGAATGAGGAGAGAAATTGTTTCCTTGTGATGCCAGCTGATCTCCGATAGCTACAGTTGCCTTGCACCGGTAGCAGGTGCAAACCGAGCTCCCGTGAAGCTCTTATGTTGCCCTCTGACTCCCATGGACAAAAACCACCGCATATGGGCCTCCGAGACCCTCCAGCAAGGAATTTCTGAGAAGTGCACACTGATTTACCACATGCCCACCATCAACGCTGAAACGAAGCCTCCCACACCCTTTCCTGGGTCGATCTTGGGATAAAATTACGTTTCGAAGTTGATGTTCCTAATTGGGCTTTAGTAAATATCAATAAGCCAAATTGGCCGTTGTCATCCCCTTAACCACTAAGGTAGGTTTGCGAGCGTATGGTAGTCTCCCTAGATAGGGGACCCGAACAGAAGCCCAAGAACATCATACTCCTCATTATAAGCAGGCCGTTGAACAGGTACCCCTAATTTTGGGAAGCCCTAAGCCGTAAACCCTGAGAATAGCGGTTTCCATTCTCTCTTCCATTATCCCAACATATCCCCCTTATCCCCTAATATTGGGCGGCAACCCCATTTTTAGATGAAGAGTATTACTATTATCATTATTATCTGTATCTTTACTATCATTCCTATTCTTACTAATATAGATTGCAAATTTAATACTACCATAAACCCTATAACTATTACTACTATGGGTCTACCTTGGACCTGGCCTCCAGATCCTTCTGCGCCTCGGTCTTCGTTGTTTGTAGCTGAGCCTGTGTGGCTTTGAGCCTTGCCACCTGGCTGCACGTTTTTGCTTTGTGGCAGGGGTGATGCTGGCCATTTCTCATAGTTTGAGAATCTGAAATTAAGGCTATTGGGGGTTGTTTCCATTATAAACTCATTGCTACTTAGGGTTAGGTTGTCATAATTTGGCCAGACTGAGTGATTAGGTCAGGCAGCCCTAAGCTCAGGCTTAACTCTAGGGCCTAGGCTTCAGGGCAAGCTGAGTGTAAAGCTCCCACAGTAAGAACTTGGTGAGGCATGTAACATCAAACGTCCAATAGTCCAGGCCACACCCTAAACCCTAAACCCTAAACCTTAAACCCTAAACCCTAGACTTAAGAGATGAGAATCAGTTGACTTTTGCGTCTAGGATTTGCGAGCTGGCGCCACACGGCTCGCGCCACGCAGAAGGCGCCATACGGCTGGAACCACAGGGTGTCAAGAAGACTGCCCGTGAAGGGCGAAAGCTGTGAAAAGATGGTTCAGAATTCTGAGGCTTCCGTATGGGGTTCTGGGAAGATAGGAAGCGCAAATCTCAGCACCAATAAGTCAGGATGTCCACATGCTGAGGATTAAAAAAGGAAAGGCCTCAACTCGCACTTGAGTTTGCCATTGCAGCTCCCTCGTGAAATTTGTTGTTAGTCTTCCATCCTAGAACGTGGAAAACGAGGAGCTACCCTCCAACAAGCCTGGTGCCACCCTGAGCCAATCCCTGATTTGTATTTGTGCATGTGAACTACAGCCGATATTTCCCCAGAAAAATCATGGATATGGGTTCCTCAGAGACGACCCCTAAACCCTAAACCCTAAACCCTAAACCCTAAACCCTATACTATACTAAACCATGAGGAGGGACCCCTACGTCCGCTGCTAAGGGTCCCTTAAAAAGGCTA
>CAJNIZ010033113.1:59386-71144 GCA_905231905.1 Symbiodinium pilosum | reverse complement strand
ACTTGGCACGGCCATGCGCAGAAAAGAGTGTTCGCTCAGAGACGTCATCCTGATGCTGGGTCGTCGCAAGGAATATACTGTAAGGACGGTGACATTGCAGACCAAGTATGTCTTGCGTATGGTCACGCAGTGTTGCATGGTGTGCATCGTCTTGATGGGTTTGGAGTTGGATGTGGACAAGACGTATCCCTTGGCTAGACTAGGATACAGCACTAGCTCTGATAAGAAGGTGGTACAGATCAGATCCCTCTTAGCCAACAAATACGGAGGAACCTTGCTTTGATTTTCTTTCCCGGGAAATACTTCGGTTTCAAACCACTTCTGCGCAGAGCGCCATTGATTTGGACGGTTTCAAAGCTTCCATTCTGGTAGACTGATGGAGCAAATCTCAGAGTACGGCAACGTTCTTGGCGCAGAAACAGACCAATCCCCTGGGGTCCACAGAAAATTTTACAAGTACGACCCGATTGAGGTTTTCCCGTTGCTTCGCGGCGACATGGACCTACCGCTAAGTTCGACTGCAGCAAAAGTTGCGAAAGGCAATGGACCGGCTTCGGTGACGGATCAGTTGTACACAAACTAGGTAGGACGAGTTTTCGGACGTCTTGGATTCTCGAATGCCGACGCGACATGCCTTCAGCCAGGGACCGTCCTCCTGAACAACTCCGTTGAACTGCGCACGAAACAGTCCAGCGCGCACTGCATAAATTGTTGTGCACTTTGTCAAGGCTTGGGCTATTTAGGGCACACCTCCAACGCTGACAACCCCCATGAAAAGACCATCTACGAAGACTTGAAAATGCAGCAAATGGAGTTGACGGACGGGGATCTTCTCGCTATTGGACCATGATATGTTCACCTATTGATGGGCGCGTCGTGTCCCCTGATGTCAACTTCGTTGAGTGGATGATTGTTGTTTACTCTGCTGTGAAAGGAACGAAAACGGAGAAGGGCCTGTCCAATTGGGGCTTCATCAGGTGTCCGCCGGCAGTCGCAGTACAGAAATTCCTCCAATGAAAGGGTTCGTCTTTGTCGGTGCTCATGGGCACGAACAACTGCGACATGAATTTCCTGGTTGATCACCCGCAATCTGTCAACGAGAAGAGAGCCGGTGACGCTGTGGAAGTTTGCCTCGCAACGCTCTACTTCACGACCCTCTTTCCAGTCGAATTTCTGTTTTGGGGAGATCCATTCGAGAACTATGCCGGTTTGGAGGACTCAATTAGGTCCATTCGCAGTTTCTGCTAGCTGTCTTCCTGCAACTGGATCGCAGCGCGTGCCTCCTACTGCCCTCTTATTGCTAGAAGTGATTAACATGGGCAAGAGGTTTGCTTCGGTCTTGGGTAACCCAGCCGTGATCATCACTCTGGAAGAGTATTACTCCATCCGGAAGAAGATGAAAGATGGTCCGGTTGATCCTGAACAAGTTGTCAAGGAAGAGTCCGATGATGACAATGTCACAGATGTCTCAGCAGAACCTGGTGTCGCTGATGCCGCGCTGTACGATGGCGAGGACGAAGTTCAAGATGATGACGTTGCAACTTCAACCCATGAAGATGCCGGTCCAGACGCTCGAGATGATGTGAAGGCACCTGCAACGCCAAGCTCCACCAAGAAGCGCCGAATTGGAGCGTCACTGGAGGAGTTGATGACCCAGGCGGACGACCTCAAAGTCTGTCCCGTTTGTTGGGTACATCATTCTGATTTCAAGTGTCCTCGATCAACTGAAAGTGAGACATTGTACACTACATTGTCCCATCTGCTGGGAGGAGAGGCCACAATGCCAGCTATAATTTGCCAACAGGATCGGCTTCTGCCACTGCAGGTGCGCCTGTGATGGAAACTGGCGATGGAGACATGGATGTGGACATTCAGAAAGAGAAAGAACATCGATGACACCCAGGATCGGTAGGCCGCTGCAGAGAACCAAGATGGTACAGACGTCGAAATTGATGATCCCGAAACCATGGAGGCAGACGAAGAACCTCCCACCATTGTGCCAGAGGCAAAACCCCGCGCAAAAGCTCGCCCTATCAAGAAGATGGCTACGAACAAGATATCCAATGACGAGTCAGACGCCATGAAGAGTGTACGTTTTCTGGGTCTGGAGGAGGATGTTTCTCCTCTGGGTAAGTGCCGGTTAATGGACATGTCGAATGTCCAACAACTCAAGAATCAAGTCCCTCAATTTCTGGAGTACGCGTCGCCAAGACCTTTCCACTCAGGTCACTTCGTCAACTCGGAGGGCGAGGTGGATTGGACGAGAGGCAAACCTCCATTGACCGGGAGGGTCCGTAGCCTTCAAGCCTTGGAGATGACGGTTTCGATATTCCAGAGGAACGAAAATCGTGAAGGGAGTGATTTCAACTTCGGAGGAACAGCCCAGTACCTCGATCAGAAATGAACAAAATCTGGTGGCGTCGTTGATCAACAACAGAACTGGGCGCGTCAGATTCTTGGACGAAACCTATCATTGCTTGGGAAAATTGAGAGTTCTTCACTGACGAGATCTACCATGCCGGAAAACGACTCTCCATCTGGTTGAGACACATATGGCTGCACGGCAACCATACGACCAATATTGACAGAGGAGGATGGGCCAACATTGACGAAGTCATTCAGGATGAAGACTTTTGGGCAGACATCCACAAAGAGTTGCTCCGTCAAGGTCATGATCACCGTAAGGACCCCAAGTTCGCTATTAGCTATGATAGGGACAACATGGGAACCCAACCAAGTTTGGATGGCCTCATGTACCACAGGGCGTGGCTCATAGCTCTCATCATCGACAATGAGCTCTGGAGTTTGGGGAGAAGCAAGAAGAGAATGGAGTTCATGGTGCCCGTTTACATCCTGAGATGTCTGATGAGCAGCTTGCAACCCTATTGAAGACATTGGTCAAGCCCGTGAGAGTTAGCAGTGCTGCAACTGCAAAGGCGTATCCTTACGCGGGATGGGTTAGACCCCTCGCGGTAAGGTGCGTTTCAGGCCACTCAAACGGATCGGTAGACCTGGAACTCACAACCATACCAATTACAGACAAGGTGATGGACGCAGTGGGGGGCGCTTGGCACATCACGAGCCGCTACAACCTCATATGGATAGCGTCGCAGACGAGCAGACATACATTTCTCTGCATTTGCTCCGTGGGACTCACGCTACATATCCACGTTCACATTCAGGTTCACGAATGAGGGAGAGAAAGGGATGGTCATCTATGTGCCCATAACTATTCTCAAGGAGATGGGAGCTCGTCTCGCCTCAAATGGCGTGATCCTTTGTCGTGAGAAGATTCCCTGCAACGCGATCCAGGCGATCTTCGAGCTGGATGGCGCACGAGGAATGGGCCCAAGGATCCAGTCGCCCTCGTTGGTGGATGAGTATGTGTGTGAAACAATGAATGGAGAAGAATGCATGCGGGCCAGTGGAAGGTACATCATGAAGATCGCCGAACAGTACAGAGACGACCTCGAGATTCCCTTCACGTTCCGCAACAATGTATCGTTGACGTTGCAAAAGGTCCAGAGTGGTCAACCAACGGAGGCCCAAGCGAAGGAAATCGTCAATCACATTACCCGGGCCATACTCGATTCAAGTCCCAAATTTGAGTGCAGTTGCAGATGGTGCCCTTGGTGCCTGAATGTTGTTCCTGCGTCGATCATTCGGTGCCTCCTGTGCAATGCGCAGATGGTGTCGGTGGGACGATTCATGGATCAGAGTATTCTGGGTAAGCCCCGCGCTCTGGATTCTGAGGTTGTCATTGACATCGCCGAAGAAGAGAACATTGCCGACATCGACGTTGCTGTGGAACCTGAACTCGAAGAACCGGAAGATGAGGCGCAAGCAGCGCAAGAGGAACAGGCGCAGGTTGATGCGGACTTCGGGGCGATCATTGGCGATGACACTCTCATGGATGTTGAAATGGCTATTGATGAATATGGTGAGAAGGAAGACTTCGCAGAGGAGTACCTGACAATCTCGAATGATGCTGCAAAAGAGCCCGCGGCAATCTGCATCAACACCGAAGAGATTGGAAGGACGTTTGACGAAATGTTGGGCTACATCATCTTCCAGCGCCGCGAAATCCTCGACGACTACCTCTCGCTGAGCTTTGCGGAGATAAAGGCAAGGATCGACGAGTATTACACTCCGTTCGCCAAGAGGCAATTCTTTTGCCCTGCGTACCTTGATCCAGACACAAAGTTGCCTCGTGCACCTACGAAAGAAGGAATACCTCTCTTGGGCAAGCGAAGGGGGAGGAGAGCAGTACCAGGAGGCCAGGAACGAGGAGATGCTCAGGAAGAAGTTTACACCGTCAGGTTCATCTCTCCTTCCATGTGATAACCTAGACATTTGCTACGAGGTAATCAAAGTGCATGAGATGATGTGGAATATAATATTCCTTTGGGCCTACACCACGATGAACGTCAACGAGTTCCTCACACCTTTCATCGCAGTCAACGAGGATGGCTACCGTAAACTTTGACCAAACCAAGGTGCCGGACAAAGAGGGCTTATCAGTACAAGGGTGAGAGCCTTGCTGTCGAATGCACTTAGTATCAAGAAGTACCGCTACGTGAGCTACCGCGAAATGCCAACAGAACGACTTGTCGACGGTGTCTACCATATTTGCCTTGAAGGACTCTATGAAGGCCAGCAACGTCGTGACCGACTGGACCCTGAACGCATGTACCTCGCTGTGCAGACGGGTCTACAGCTGGGATCGGAGTACCAAAAGCGATATGACAGAGTCGTCATCAAGACTATCAACGGATCCATCAAAAACAAGAAGATGCAAGGGGACTTAGAGAGATGGAAGGCCGCAGCTCGTGCTACAACGTTCCGTCAAGGTTTGCTACAGATCGGCGATCAGGTTGGGGCCGGACAGGCCTACACGGCGAGCTTCCCCGGTGGCATCGATACGATGGACTAAACCAAAGCACACTTCCCGATCGCCGTTTTGGCGCGTTACGGGAGGCGGTATTCAAATTCCCGATACCTCATGCTCATATTTTGCAATGTAGATGTCCATATGCCGTCTGAGTGAGCTGCTTCAAGTTTCACAATGAGAAGGATGGCTTCTGAGCCTGGCTCGGGCCATATGTCTTACCATGTAACTCTGATTTGCTCTGATTGAATTTTTGATGGTGTAAAATGAAGGGAGCTCCTGCCATCGTCTCACATGACAAGTCACAAATTCGACGTGGGGGGTGTGTAATTGTACGCATGCAGCCCTACCCGCCCTACACGTTGTCGTTTAGGTTGCAGGTAGTTACTCTTAAGCGGAATGTTCCATGTAATTTGGCTCAAGGTCCCCTTTGAGGCTAAGTGATCTAGGGAGGTACTTGGCCTTGCCATTACGTTTGGACATTCTGCAACTGCTTAGCTGAGCTACGAGTTACAACATTCGAAGTCAAAAAGAGCGATTGAGCTTTTGGGTTTGCTGGGAATTGGTTTGCCCGACCAGTTGACCTTTCACAATTCTGACGGGAATATGGAAGGCGCATAAACAGAGAATTCTCCTGCAAATTCATAACTACTTTCAGAAGGGTTTTCATTAGGGCAAAAGCAGGGCCAACGATTTGAGACGTCGTCTTTAAAACTAAGCCGCGCGAGTAGCTGTCGGCAACTTTCGGAATAGTATAAATATTATTGACATTACTGACAGTGATGAAAGGAAAAATATGGGAAGTATTGAGATGATTCCGTTTCTTGCAAGAAAAAAGCTTTTGTATATTGAGACGGGAATCAAGGAGCATGCCAAAAATTAAGTACCCCTCATTCACATTGTAGCGAAAAGATTTCTTTGGAATACTTTTTCATAAAGTGAGGTGTGCACGTGTTTGGTTCTTGCAGACGGAATAGAAAACTTTTTTCCACGCAAAAGATATACGAGAGATGAAATTAAGATTGATTTGACACCAAATTTCCCGAAATCCAGAATTCGATATGTCCAGATTGCTCATTGATTTGGAAATTTGGAAATCTGGAAACTTGGAAATCTGGATTTTTGGAAATCTGGAGAGACTCTATGCCGCAAATCTGGAAACCAGGAATTTTGGAAATTTGGAAAGACTCCATCATGAATTTGCAAACTTGGAAGCGTGCATTTTTAGAAACTTGCAACAACTTTATTCAGGAAATATGGAAAGAGTTTGTTCTGGAAATTTGGAATTCTGGAAATCTGGAAAGACAACATTTTGTAAATCTGGAAGGATTTCATTCTGCAAATCAAGGAGCCCCGTGACCTGGCCAGATGTGGGGTTCATGGGGGGGCGTACCACATATATATACATACATATATATATATATTTCCCAATTTGTTCCTGTGTATCCCATTTCGCCTGTTTTTTTTTTCTTCTGGCTCATGCAGCGGGGCCGGCTTGCGGCGGGGCCGGTCGTGCAGGTGAGGCTCGGAACCTCGCCATGGATGAGGCGGCCATGCAGGGATATGTAGGGGTTGTGCAAGGTTGAAGGCTTAGGGTTGGGTATATGGGGACACGTTGGGATATCATCCCCCAATGGTAGAGAACCGAATGAAAAACAGTGGATAATGAGATGGAAGCAGCGATTATGTTGTGGTTTATGGGGATTTTGGATAGAGTTTACTCGTTACCCCAAATATTTACGAATTACAACTTAACTAGTAGGTATAACCTACAAAATTGTAGGTAAAGGGTTAGAGGTAGTGTTTAGCGTTGATTCGAAGTTCAAGATTTAGGATTTTTGAGTAGGGATGAATGCTTAGCATTTAGGGTTTACTGAGATTACGGTTGAAGGAGGGTCATTCCAAGATGATGGAAGCTTGTGTAAGAGATTTTTATCAAGGTTTGGGGTTTGGAATTTCAAAGTTGTTGACCAGACGTCCTGAGGAAGGATGCGTCCTAGCGAGATGGGGGATTCTGGAGCATGGGGCCTGGACAACACGAGGGGCAGGCTGTGCAGGTTAGTGGTCGCGGGTCAGTGTTTGGCATGGTGTAGGGTTTAAGGTATAGAGATTTTCTCATACGGTGTCGTGGGTGGCTTGCACGGCAATTTATGTGTATTTCCAACAAAAGGTTTTCCTGTATCCACCCCAAATTATTGTACTGTTTATTTGCTAAGACTATTTTTTTTCCAAAGGTAACCTTATGCCCTAAGCTGCAAGCCCCCAACCCTAAACGAAAGATGACTTCCCTCAATTTGTGGACTGCATTGTACCTTAAGCCGTTGCGAGACAACCCGATTTTTTTTCGCTATAATGCAGTCCGCCCCTCCCTCGTAAGGAATCGCTACCGCATATATGTATATAGGGTTATATAGAGGTTCTATACGAGTAGATGGGGTTATATGGGGGTTATATCGGGATGCTCTTCTAATTTGCGAGTCGTTGTTATTTAAGCGGGGTACTCTGCTATTGAGAAAGGAGGGGAGTGAGATGTCTTGTTCCGAAGGAGTACCAGCATGTTTTTGGCAGACGTTGATTTTCAGGGGTGGGGGATGTTTCTGGATTTTGACGTGACCAACATTGACAATGTTGGTCAGCATGCCAACGTTTTGTTCACGACGTTTCGGGCTGGGCTACTGAGGGAGCGTTGAAGAATACCCGGCAGGCTTCGGGAGTGATTTCTGAGATTGGTCGGTGACATACCCAAACCCCAGCAAGCCCTGTTCCGCTTGAACCACTTTTTTTGAAGGCTCAGCAACAAATTTAATGCTTTGCGTCAGGTGGTGAAGACGGCTGTGGAGTCGTTGGCTGAAAATTCCAACTTTGTGGAGATTCCTGGCCGCCACATAAGCTTTAGATCCAACATCTTAACCACGAATGCCTGCAGTGTAGCAGGTCCAGGGCCTCTGCTTGTGGGTGGGTTGAAGGTTTGGGGTATATCATGGGTGCCCTAGTATGTCCACTCCCCCGCTCCCAAGGTTCGCCGCTTGCTACTTGTGGTTGATTAAGGTTAGATAAAGGAGTTTCTGGGGTATAATGGGGAGGCGTCGGGCTACTGTTGATGATGTTCCACTTCTTTACGCAGCTACTAAAAATAGATCTGCGAATATATACTGGTTTCACAGTGGTGGGGGACTTCAAATTGCCATAGTTTCTTGCGATCATTTGTGGGGATCATTTAAGGCAAGGCTTGCTTACCTCCAGCGGCTGGACCGTCATGAAACGAAGCACAAGTTTTTGTTTTGCCATCGGCGCATTGCCAGTATGTAAACATCGGGCTCCCCTAACTTCATTATGATCTTGGAGTCTTTATTCCAATACGGGTTCCTATGACAACTTTTCACTTTGGAAACAGTACTTAGGCCAAACCCCACATACTGAAAGTGTTTTCGGTGCTGCGTAGACAGGTCCAGTGCAATTTTGCCTCATTCAAAAGCTTCATCTGGATGCCAAACAGCATTGATTGCTTTTTCATCATGGAAGAATGAAGATCATGGGGCCAAGTTGTGCCGCGTTATCTTTGACGAGCCTTGTATGTGAAGCACATGAACGACGGCATCACAATTTTCAAACGCGCAGTGGGATTGCCAGGTATGGTTGTGGTTGGACATGAAGTTGGACATGTTGTGGATGACCCCCTCATGTATTAACATTTTTCCGAATGCTGTGGTTTACAGCCGATTTTCTTGGATTTAGCCAATGCCTTTTTTTTGCCAGGCTTGGGCGGTTCATTTCCTGAAAAGCAGCGCTGGTTGCAGTTGGGGCAACAAATAGCACAGCACCGTTGTTGGTAAGCGCTGCGGCGATGGCAACGGGTTGTGAGCGCAGCATCTACATTTTGTCTTGTGGCCCCAAGCGTGCCGCTGAACGGTTCGGATGGCATGATGAACGGGCCATTCGCCAGATGTTCCTGTCGCCGTCGTACCAACACATGCCTACGATCGAGCCGACGCGACAAACGCATGTTAGCCATCCATGGATCGCCGGGTCGACAGTGGGAAAATTGTGTGCCAAATTGGGCTGTGAAAGCCCGCTTGCTAATTGTTTGCTGTAATTTCAGGACCCCTGGAGCCGGTGGAAGGAATTGCGGGCCCGTGAAGAAGCTGTTGTTGGCCCCCGCAGACTCAGATGCGCTCTTTGCAGGGGACTGCAATGTGTTGTCGAAGCAAACAAGCCCTGCAGATTGTTACTGTCAAGCGCTTTCCTTTTATTTGGGACCCAAAGCCCAGGGTTACAAACATTACGGGTACAAACTTAAAATTTTGATATAAGATAAAAAGTTTTTGATATAAGATGAAAATTCGTTCTTGGCTCTGAACTAGGTGAGGTTGACGTGATTTTTGAAGTGTCATTCTTGTGCTTGCAAGCCAGTTATGCAGACCTTGGTCGCAGCGGATAGGGATGTTCGATTGAAAGCATTTGCGTGATCCAGCTTTTACGGTCTGTTGAGACACGGAGCATGCATTTGCACTTTCTTCTACGGATATGCTCATCGTGAAATTGCACTTTCTTCTACGGATATGCTCATCGTGAAATTCTCCCGTCGTTGAACTTTCGCTTCTGCCGATTGTGCTAATTTGCAAAGTTGGCCCCCTACCCAAAGATGGGTTGGTGAATGGCAGATTGCCCGGCCCCACAATTTACAAATGCTCCTAAGAAAACGTTGCCGCGAGATTCATTTTGAAAGGTGTGCTGTGCTGCCGACACCGCGGCGTCACCGTTGGCAGTGTGAATCTGCCAGGCTGCAGCACCGTTCCATGGCAGTTGTTTGTTTTGGATTGTGGAATTTGCTTGACTGTGCCAACGCAACCGCAAGACGAGAGGCAGGCCTGAGCTGTCCAGTTCTATCCAAATTATCATGCGTTCTAAATCCCAATGCCCAGACGCGGCTTGCGTGGGCTTGCATGACCGCCTTGGTGTTGCGATGGTCCGCCATGCTTTTCTTTGCCAAACGTTGTGCGTTTTGTGTTGGTGCTCTTCATGGCACGCTGGAGGCGCAAAGTCCCTGTTCCTCAGCGCAAGCCTGACAGCGGTTGCCCCCTGCCAGCCACATGCCCTGAGTGACATGCCTGCTCGGCTTGGGGATAGGGGGCCACATCGGTAACGACACTGGCCTTTCTTGCATCGCAACGCCCGAAGGCCGAGCAGCAAGGGCTATTGACCCGACGGGCATTGCACAAGCGGTGGACGGCGTTCGTGTCCTTCGCCGGACTGCGAGCACGCGCCGGCGGCTGAGGAACCTTGCGTTGACAGTTGGGCGCTGATGGGAGATGCGCCGGAGCCCAACGATGGACGCGCCAGCCGGAGAAAGGTGTGCTGAGCAAAAAAGGCAGTTGTTCCGTTTTGCTTGCATTCCTGCTTGTTTCCCACCACAACCCTGCTCACTTTTGGCAGTGATATAACATTACGAAACAACGCATGGTAACTTCCCGGCGAAAACCACAAACGACATCAGCCATCGACGGTGGCCTGGGCCTTCGCCACGTGCAGGCCGTTTGCAATGGCGTGGGTCACGCGGCCCTGTGCTAGCAGGTGCGAAGTTCAAGCCGCATTCCGCGCTCGAAAATTGCATTGTGAACCCGCATGTGTGTGAACACCGGGGGTTAGGTTCTTGTTTTGGGTGTTGTTCTGGCCGGTTTCTCGTTGATGACATGTTCGCTTCCCTGCCCTCTTTTGCTTGCAAATTCGACACCGCCTCGTCGGCTTCGGCCTTGCGCACGGCGGCCGATGTGGGGCAGAAGCGGCAAGTGCTTCCTGGTGCCCAGGCATGGGTTTCGCGGTTGGCCGCAATCACTTGCAAACTCGCCTTCGCCAGTGTGTTGCTCAAGCTGCCGTTGGCGGGGGACGTCAACGGTCTAGAGGGCGAACGGGAGCTCCGTGAGGTTTTGGCCCACAGCCGCTGGGGCCAGACAGGCCGTTTTCCACAGCGACAATCGGCTCGTGCTTGCTGCGTTTGACCTGTCCGTGTCCGTTTCGGCCTGGACTTTTTAATCATACGCGCCTGCTGCGTTTGCCGGCTGGTTTCTTGAGGATCAATAACGCGACTTGCTTTGATTCGTTGCGTGTTTCTGCCTGAAAATACGTGAGCGGCATCGCAGGACCTCAGGACCGGGAAGGATTGGATTGCCGACAGCCCCTCCCAAAAAAGGCCCCTGGGGTTTTCCTTGGCTACCCAACGGCCAGGGTTCAGCAACAATTGCCAGCGGATGGAGGGTGCATGAAAGTGCACCATTCAGACACAAGCAAGCAGCATCCAGTTCACTCCAGCAGGCGTTGCTTCAAATGGCATAATGCAAAAGGCGAGGTTCACACACTTGTGTCCCGGGGTGGCAGGGGTGCGCGCGCTCCATGTGTTACAAATCTCAGGGAGTAATTTCCTGTGAAGCGACGCATGGGCAAAACAATGCACCAGGTGTCATTCCAAATTTCAGGTGTGTTTCATTGTGTTTCCGAGGTCATGTGGCCATTGCGTCCCAAAAAGGTGGCCCCTTTAGCACAGGGGTCACACAGAATTTGCATCAGACAGACTACTTGTACAAAGTGTTGTTCTCAGTACCCCCTACGGTATTATCCAATTCAATGCGTGAAGCTACGGTATTCTTTGCGACGTTTTGACGATAATGTGGGATGTTGTGCCACAAAAATCCTTTAATTTCAACATGCTGCAAGGGTGAGGTTTATAAACGCGCTTGTTGCGCAAAATTATCGGCTGTTTTGCAATACCGACAGTTGCTGCTGCCAAGTAAGGTTGCGTCTCTACCAAATGATGATGTTCAAAGACGGTGTGTATTTTTTTTTCCGCACATCTTTTTGCTCCTGCCCGGTTTGTCC
>CAJNIZ010033113.1:40660-51863 GCA_905231905.1 Symbiodinium pilosum | reverse complement strand
GCCCTAAACCCTAAACCCTGGATCTCACGCAAATCCTTTGCAGGCCGCAGATCCTCCTACGCTAATGAGGCATGCAGAAGCGTCCGTTCGGCTCTTTGCACTTCTGAGCGTGGCTTGTTGTCGCCTCTTTCAAGGATAAGTTGGGTTATTCCCCCTTACAGTAACTGTTACCACAAGGGGTAATAGGAAGTAAAATAGCCCCTTAATAAGGCTTCCTTTAAGGACAGTTACTGGGTGGGGGAATGACCCAAATATGGAGTCTTATTACGTGCGGAACATTTGGTATCTGGTGCGTCGGCGGGTTTGCTTCTTGGGAGAACCGGACTTGCCTTGGATTGGTGAGAGGCTTTTAGAATTAGCTGTGTTTCTGTTAAGGAACCTGAATTAAGGTACCATAATGGGTATATATAGTAATTAGTATGATTCCCCCAATATAGTAACTTCAATTAAGTTCCTCAACAGCAACTCTGTTAGGTGCATGCAGAGCTGTTGGGCAAAGCATGTACTTAGCAGTTGAGATCTGGGGCCATGCTTTCTCTCAAGCTAAAGTGTTGGAATTCAATTTTAGGGATATTGAGGTTTTGCTGAGGCTCAGAGCTAGAGCTTCTTTTCCGAAAGGGTGTGTTGAAATTTGATGTGTTTGCACAAGGTGTCAGGTTGGGCCGAGGCTACCCCCTAACCATCCGAGCCCTATTGTCCCCCTTAAGTAGAAAGAATATGGGGTGTATGGGGATGTTATTCTAATGTACCCAAAGCCATATTGTATCTACTTAAGGGGGAATATAAATCCTGAATCCATCCCTAAAGAAACCTGTAACTCCAGGTATAGAGAACAGCTTGTGCAATTCCCCCCAGATTTGCTGGAAGGTCAGGGGACTCAGCAAGTAGGTTACTAACCCCCCTAACCCATATACGTAGTAACCCTGCTTGCCCTACCTATTAACCAACTTGCTATGTCTCCTTGACCCTCCAAGTACACTCCAGTAGGATGATGGCCAAGGAGCCATATAGTAACCCCAGTTATCCCCTATCAACCCACTTCCTAAGTTTCCCTGACCCTCCAAGTGAAGGAGGGCAAGAGCCGGCAAATCAGAAGCATCCAGCTTTTAAGCCTCGAACTGCTCTGCCTCCTAGAGGTGTTCGGTGCAACCTAGGGTTAGGGTTCAGGGTAACCCAGGATTTTGGGTCTCGGGTTTAGTGTGTGGGGTGAAGGGTAACCTATTGAACCATTACTGTTACTATTACTATTACTATTACTATCATTGTTTCTACTACTAGAAGTTTGATTAGAATGATTACATGAGTTAAATGTTGCTAATCTCACTAACTACAGGGGTGTTTGATGGTGCCAAGGTCAAGGTCATCACAGCTGTGTCCGGCTCTCTTGAGAAGAAGGCGCTGTCTTCGAATCCTCATCTGGGAGGGTTTACGGGTTTAGGGGCTTAGAGTTTAGGGTCTAGGGGTTTAGGGTTTAGGGTTTAGGGTTTAGGGTGCAGGGTTTTGGGTTGTGTAGCCTTAACTCGAGGCCCAAGACCCTGAAAGCCCTACATCCAGAACCTTGTGCATACTTGTTGCGCGGGCACTGGGAGGGTCTACGTTACTGGGGGCGGAGTGGAATGTTTTGAGCCATAATGTAAACTCCTGAAAGGGCGGTTATACAAGGGACAGGGGAATATATCGAGGACTACTATAGGGGTTATCAAGGGGGATACTAGGAGTCTAGACTATTGACAATAGCTCAGTTGGCGGGACTTTACACTTCTGAGGGGACGGGGTTCTTCAGGGAGGCTTGTTCTCCAAAATGGATTGGCATGTGTTTGTTCAATTTCTTATGTATGAAAACATCTCGGCTGAAAGGAGTGTTGGTTGGTTGGTTGGCTGGCTGGCTGGTTGGTTGGCTGGCTGGGTGGTTGGTTGGTTGGTTGGTTGGTTGGAGATGGTGTTTGTTTATGATTGCTTGGGACTGCAGGGGCACTGGGGGCTGACAATGACTTCCTCGGCGTTCCCGCATCTTTCTGCTGATAGAGATTTGCTTGCGCTGGTTGCAGTCCAGCTGGGGTCCAGCAGAGGTCAGCCGCGGTCAAGCTTCCTCATCCTTGTATAGGCTTCAGAAATAATGTCTGCAGCCAGCGCATTTCTCTTTGTCTAATTGTTGTCAAGTTGATGCGCTGCCTAGTCCTGGAATCCTTACGTGCTCAGTTTCGGGCTCTCCGGTGGAAGCCTTGCAGATGCACGTGGGACTTTGTCATTTTGGAGCCTGATCGACTGAACAGCTGGAGCAACATCCTAAGCCTGAAGTTCCTTGCATGCTCAATGCAAACACATACAGAGAAGCAGTAAGGCAAGCATGTCATTAACATTGTTGGCCTGCACCAGTCTGGAGCGGGCTTTTGCGACGAGACTGTTAGACCAAGAGGGGTCTGTTCTTACCCATGGTTTTGTATATGACGTATGTCAAGGAAACAGGGCATTGTAAACCCTGAAAATGTCTTCCCCAACTGAGATGAGCTATAGTTTTCACTACACTCCTAGTATCCATCGGAAAAATTAAAATCCCTTATATAACGCACCCTTAAGGAGTGTAGACTCTAGCTCAGGTCTGATTCCCACCAAGTGGCCACCCACAGCGACCTCACCATGTCTCTGAGCCCTCATATTTTTCCCGTCCTGCAGGGCGCCACGCTGGGCCGAGAACTTAGACGACTACATGTATCTCCTGGCATCCTTTTCACACACATGAACTCACGAAATCTTTGTTTGGGGTACACCGCTCAAACTTCAGTTTATATGTGTAGGAAGCTGTCGCACAGAGAGAGGTTTGTGTGACAGCTTCAGCTGTTCGCTGTGACAGGCTGACTTTTAATCTTCACAACGATCTCCTGAAGGGCTGTGGGGTCTGATGCCCTCAAACAATAAGTTCTAAACGCGAGGATTCTTGCTGTTTCTGAATGGGTCCTGATAGCTCCAACTTCTTGGATTTGTGAGGGTACATACCCCAATGTTAGGTGGTAGGGGTGATACCACAGCGTCGAGCGGTTTCTCAGGTGATATCATGAGATTCTTTGACCTGGTCATGAAGTTCCAGCCAAACACAGCCAGGATCTTAGAGTGGAATTTTCATGGGTTGCTGGTTGAGGAAGACTTTGCTTGAATGATTGCTCGAGAGCGCGGAGTGAGCTACAGGCTGAAGAGGGTGAGTGGGGTGTTTGAGAATCAGGCCTCTTTATACGTTGTTTTTCGTTTTGCCTATGCCCCCTCTGGACAGCGAGCTCATCACTTGGACATTTTCAAACGAAGCCTCGCGATTTAGTGTTTGAGCCTTCGGGCTTGAAGCATATGGCTTTCAGACTTTTGGCCTACGGGGCTGGGGGTTTGAGCTCCCGTGCTTCCAGAATTCCACCAAGTAGAGAGTCCACAGGCCCAACAGCAAAGAGTGGTTACTGAGCATATATATAAATATATATATATATATATTCATGTATAAATATGCACATATATATATATGTATATATCCATGTATAAAATCCCGAAAAGAGCGCGAAAACCCATGAATTTCAAAGTCCATTCCTTTTCTTTTTTAGTCTTGGAGAGGAACTAGGGAGGAGCAGGTCCAAAAGTCTGTTTCTGGATATGGGGCTTTCCAACAGTTGGGGGCTGCTTTTGGGCATCCCATCAAACATGATACTATATTGAGTAAATATGATCTATAGTCTAAATTCTTCAAAGAGGGTTTTTCTGGAGCAGTATAGGGGTAAGATCCTCCAGCATACTATCCCCCAGACCAAATCCCTCTAAACTACTGTAGAACCCAAGCTTCCATTTCATATGCCATTTGTTTCTCCATTCTGGTAGTCTCGGTTTTCGCTCCCATGCCCTTGCACTGACACTAGGTGGTGGAGGTATCAAGTCTTTCACAACCCCGATGTCTGGGATTAATGTTTTTTTGTTTCTTCAGGTGACATTTGGCTACTCGTCTTCCTTGATGGGCATGAAACCGCAAACCCCTGACCCTTGAGCTCTCAACCGCTGGGCCCTGAACCCCTAAACCGTTACGCCCTAAGACCACAACCATAAACTCCCAAACCCTAAAGACCTAAACCACTAAAACCCTACCCCCCCTAAATCCTGAGTTTCTGATGTATCGGGTACGGGGCTTTGTGGCTCAGTGCTGCTTTGAATTCTACATTCTACACTGGGCTGTTGGAGAATAATCTCTCCAAGGGCAAAAGCAAATTCTTAAATGGGCCAGGGTTCAGGGATTTATTCTACATTTCGCCGATGTTGAAGAACTTCTTACCCGGCTTTGGGTTTAGTAGTTCTTGGGGCATTCTCGTATGCAATCTGAACCGAGTCTGGATCAGACATGATTCATGTTAAGCAATGTTTCAAGCATGTGCAAGTGCATCTCAAGCCCAGACCGGCCGGGAAACCTAAAACTTGATCCCTGACAGCTTCAACCCATCCTAAGTAGCCTAAATCTTTGGAAGCATGGTAATATAGTGATGTAGTGTACTAAGATCCTGCAGGACTTTGAACATCAACAGTAGTTGTCAGAAGCCGCCTGCTTTCAGACGGACCAACGGCTCACACATCAGCGCATCGCCACCCTGCGAGAGCTCTGCGAGGCTTTGGGCTTGGTTGTTCATTATTTGGGGGGGTTCCAAAATTGGGGCTGCATTTTGGTACCCCTAGATGAGGTGCCGTAAAATAATCTATGCTCAAAAGGGTTCCATAATTTTGAGAATAGCCCATATTTTTCGAAGCTATGATTTGGTCTGAAGCAGGGTTGAGGCTTTTCAGAGGTTTAACTGAGGTGCTTCCTTGCCGTAGTTGCTGGAGGAAGTGGTTGAGATTGGACATTCTAGACGGAGGCAGTTCGCTTCAATGTAGCGGTCTCTGGATTCAGTCTTCAAATTCCTTTCTTTTTTCTTTGCATGCAGCTTTTCGCGCTGGACGGTTCTCTGATTGTTCAAACTCGGATACATATTGGGTTTGCATTCCATACCAAACCGCAAACCCTTGATCCTGGTCCACAAACCGTTCACAAGCTAAGAGTGTATCAAGAACCCCAAGTGGAGCCTCCCTAGCCAAGCCCTAGTTGCACCGTTAATTAAGCTTCTGGGTTCAGGATTTTGTGGATATGAATGGAGGATCAAATACAAAGGCCGCGCACAATGAAACCGAAAGTTCTACACTATTTGGGGTGTAGGGTTCAGGGAATCATGGAGATTCGCATGGACCACAGAACAGCACATGACATGGAATTGGGCTTCTGTAGGGGTTACATGTAGGAATGTAGATGTAGGGGCCTGAAAAGTTACTACTAATGGAGAATCAAATGGAAAAGAGAATGTATAATGACATGGAAACTGGGATTACAAAAAGTTTCCTTAATCGAAGAAGATATTTCAAATCAATTGGGACACTAGGATTATTTGGGGTACATTTTTCATTCAGGTAGAGTATCCGGATTCGGCCCGGGAACATGCCCATTTGATCGTTGCAACCTTGCTTCGCAGCACCTATGACCTGTGCAGTCATTGTGTAGCACCATTCAACCCATATTGCATTCAAGCATGGTAGCATCACACACAGAGGCTTCCCAATGGGGACGTTCTAAAGGGTGCGTCGTAATATTAAACCCCCCCACCCCTCCCCCAAACAAGTAGAGGATTCTAAATAGTCCGGCACGCCCAATCAAGTTTCGGCAAACTTGTGTGGGGGATCATTCCGGTTCTCAATTTAGCGAAAGTTCGCTCTAATCTGTTCCCATCATTATTAATGCGTTCAGCCAAAAGTTCGCTCTATTATGAACCCATTTACCATTGTGACCCCAACATTACTATTGGAGTTCAATATATAAAGACCAGAAGAAAGGACCTCATTTCGGGAAGCGCCCATTCCTCCCTACCAGAACCTTCGAACCTAGTTGCCGTGTTGTGCTAGGTTTGGTTTTTGGGTTCAGGTCTGGTCATGAAGCATATGCTTTTTAGTGTTTAAGCCAGCCCTATGCGCCCACACTTTATGATTCAGTTATATCTGTGTTTAAACACTGTAATATGACCCCTCTGAGCCCCAAATATGGTTGCAATTGGGTGATAAGTGCATGTGCAACTGGTGTATCTTTCCACCTGGACCTTCAAATGCGTTCTTTACAGAACCCCGTGTAGAATCCCAGTTTTCATCTCACTTTGCCAAATTAAACTCCAGTTAGGTGTCCAGAATCAGCTGAAGAATTACCCTTAACCCCAACCCCTGAATCCCAAACCCTAAACCTAAATGAATGCAGGCAAGCCCTTAAGTCTAAACCCTCCTAATATAACCCCAAGATAACCCCAATATGGCCCCAATATAACCCTGATATTACCCCAATACAGCCCCAATATATCCCCAATATAACCCCAGCATAACCCTAATAGTGCCCTAACCTAAACCCTAAACCCGAAAACCTAAACCCTAAACCCTAAACACTAAACCCTAAACCCTTAACTGTTCCTTCATCGGCAGGCCGCCGCCATCCAGATCCGAAAGCAGGGGGTGGGCGCCACCGGGACAAAGGCGGCGCACTTTCACCACGGCGAGGGGTTTATGCATCTTGTTGTATAAGGGAAAGCACAAAGTAAGGCCAGAGCCATGAATACTATACTATGCTATACTATACTATCTTATACTTTTGCTATAACATACCAAATTATATTAAACTCTACCATAATTTTCTATAATCTATTAGCCGGAGCGATGAAACCAAAGTCTTTGGCTTGGAGCCTTCCGCTCCGAGGGCTCACACCCATGCTCAGCAGCTCGGCATCCCCAGACCCCCTGGAAGGATCCAAAAAACGGAACCCCCCTAATATGAACCCATTACTACATTGGAAATTAGGAGATTCTTAGGGGCTTCCATTTTTTTGGATCCTTTAGGGGGTTTGGGTCCGGGGCAAACAGCAAACCTCCGACGTTGGTTGGATGTGCCTCCAATTTGACAACGCTGTGAATAACACGTTTGGACATCTTTCAGCAGCGTCTTAGAAGACCTCACCTATGTCCATCGCAATTTCGATTTGTAAGTACCTTTTGAGGCCCAGCTTGCCAAATCAGTGAAGCCCTCATACGTTTTCTTGTGCCAAGCGAGTGATGAAACCCAAAGGGCCAGAACCGAAGGCCGAAGCCTCAGACCCCAAACTCTTAATCACCCCCAGCAAAGCCCAAACCCTGAAATTCCAAAGCCCCAACCCCGCAGCCCCAAAATCCCAAACTTCAAATAGCAAAGGGATGCCCCTCGAACTGTACATGTACGAGCCTCTCATTGGTGCCCCGACAATGTCGTTATGCCCCCTGTCTTCGCCGCATTTCGAGAAATCCCCAAACCTTGGAACCTAAACCCCTGAACGCTTAAATCTTGGTCTGAAAACCTTCGAGCCCATACATTGAACCTTGAGTCCCAAATCCTTAAACCTTAAGAAACTGCCCTAAACCCTTGAACCCATAAATCCTACGCCCTGAAACCAATAAAGCCCTCAGCCCTACCAAGGAAATGCGAAAAGGGTAGTTGAAGAGTGGATCCCTACAACCCAGACCCCTTAAAGGATCCAAAAAATGGAACCCCCCCAATATGAACCCATTACTACATTGGGGAAACTACTGGACTATTAGGGCGTTCCATTTTTTGGATCCTTTAGGGGGTCTGGGCTCCCACCCAGTAATAGTGACTATAAGGGCAATAAGGGCTACATTAGGGTCCTCGTGTATTCCTACTATACTTTATTACAGGGTGGCGGGTAATCAACGTACAATTTCCTACGTTGGGTTTAAGGTTTAGGGTCCTTTGATCCTTGCATTGCCCCATACACTTCCTACAAAAGTCATCGTTGCCCCTATAATGTTTTGGAATCCCTCGATTTTTCATAATCCATGATCACGCTGATACAGTCCTTTATAATCCTTACACAATTCGTGCAGCCACCTGGCAAAATCATTGGAGTGTTGATTTAACCTTCATACTTCTTATGTAGCCCCCTGCATTCATTGTAAAGCCCCTCACAATCCTTGCATACTCATTTATGTCCAGTACATTCATTCCTGATAGTTCTGAAGGAACCTAAGCCCTTGTATTCCGTATGTGATCTGTGTTGCCATCCTTGCATCATCCGATCTAATCCTTACACAGTCCTCTAGAATCCTTCTATACACCCCAAGAATCCTCAGATAATCTCTTATAATCCCTACTTCTTTTCAGCCCTTGAATAATCCGTTCTGCTTATCCTTGTGTTCCCCCCTACAGTTCCCGCTCAGGCACTGTCCCGTATAATCTTGAAAGGTCTTGAACTCATCCTTTCTGATCCTTATAGGAACTTTTTTCTTTTAACACTGAGCCAAAATCCTCTAAACCCTAAACCCTAAACCCTAAAATTCCCTTAAGAACCAGTAACGTGAGGCCCTCGGCCTCCTTTGCTCCACAGCACCGTTTCACATCCTGGCCCTGGCGCTGGCAGGCTTGCTAGGGTCCCTTCAGAGAGGTTCTGTAGGGGATTCATGGGGAGTATATAGTTTGCATATGGCTCTATATAAGGTTTAAGGTTGTAGGTAGCTTCAGCTCGAAACAAGTCAAACTCCAAGCCAAATTTTCTATTCGTGGCACTCTACGGACCTTTCAACAGGGTTGAAGGGACATATCAAGTTTGGCATTTAGGGTAGCAGGTTTCGTGTATGGCGTTTGAGGGGACAGGGAAATGTCTTCACAGGGTTCTCCAAACGTGGTGCCTAACACCCTAGGGATTTGTGGAGATGACTGAGGCATACTTGGAGGTGGGCCCTCTTCAGGATGCTAAGCTGTAATTTTCACACTCAAGTAGATGGGGTGTTTAAGATGGGGTGTTTAAGAACAATACATGTGGGGTCCCTCGTTTGGGAAATGTGCATATAGAAAGTAGGCAGATAAATGGATAAAAAGATAGATTGATAGCTGCTGGTCTCCAACTTACTTGCAGGTCCAAGGGTACTTAGAATAACCTACTGTAAATAGTTCTCTTGTCCACTTACAGGTCCGCTAAATGTCTTAGTGTGGACAATTGCTCTTGAAACAAGCCGCTTACCGGCAAGTTTTTGGCTAGAGGGCTTCGAGTTTTGGGTCGGCTTGTGGCATTTTTTGGTTCACTTGTTCCATGGGAGGTTCTTTTGGAGTTCCTAGCTGTTAGCCTGTTTGGACATTCGTTCGAATGCGTTGTTGATTTCAGGTCTACAGGACCTTTGCCGCAAAGAGCAAGCGCACGAATGGTTTGGGTTTGGGGCGGTCCATCTTGGCTGCGTCGTGAGTCCGCCGTGAAAAAAGGAGGCTTTCTCAAGTCCATTGCGCAGTGGAAATTCGGCCATAGTAATCCTCTCCCCTAATATTAAGCCCCTTGACCAATGTTGAGTATTCCCATTGTGTTCTGTTTCAAATTATAGGGCATGTTTAATGTTGTGGATCGGGGGTTTGAATATTAGGGGCATGGGCTTATAAAGGCAGGAGTCCTGCACAAACCGTGAAAAATCCAGGGTACGCGCAGAGGTTTTGAGGGGCCGCAACACAGCTTGAGTCAGCCAAGCAAAGTTAGTTTTGCGCGTATCCTGCGGGACTCAGAACCCTGACAATACATGAGCCATTGTCTGAACTCCTAGTATACCCCTTAATAAGCCCTATAGTAGTCCCCTATATTATCCCCTATACAACGCCCCTTTTTAAGGAGTATAGACTATAGCTCACATAGCTACCGGATTCTCTGCTTCTTGAATGCCTCAGTTGTGTGATTGCATGCCACATTCGCTGCTATGCTCAAGCACATTGCAAGGGTTCCTCAGCTGGCAAGCCTCCTGAAAGCTTCCTCCTCATCTCCGAACATGGCCGTGACCGTTGAGGGCGAGTGGCTCATCAAGCTCGAGCGCGGCTGGAGCGCGCAGCACGCCCTGTCTTGGCATTTTTTTGCACAATTACGGGGTCGCAACACCACTGTACGGATTTTTTTGAATGCTTTTACTCAGATTTCCGATTTGCAGGGTCCTGGAAAGGTGTTTTCTGTTGATTTTTTCATGGTTATCACCTTGCACACGTGCTTGCAAGCAAATTTGACCTCCATCAAGAAACCCAGGGAAGAAGGCAAGGGTCATGGCTTGCAAGAAGTAACCTAGGAGTGTGAAAATGTTGTTCATGTCGGGACTGTGACTTTCTGGAGTCTTCGGTTTTCTACCGTTTGCCTCAGAACTCTGAGATTAAGGCTCGGGTACATTTGTGGTAAATCATTGTCATTGTCATTATGGTATTGCCATTACTGCTGCACGGCTCTCCTTTTCTTTGAGTTGCAATAATGTGTTCAGTCCGCCTCGAGTAAATCGAATATGGACTTCCCCAAAACCATAATAAGATCCTCGCATACCCCATATTCTATCTCCTTAATGGGGACTACAGGTCCAGGAGCCGCCTCAAACATAGACTGCAGGAAGTGGTTTTTCGGGAAGGATAGAGTAGGTACCTGTCTGTAAGCTTAGGTTAATAGCTAGGAGACCAGGGGTTATGAAGCTACTAAGTCCTCTGACCCTCCAAGTAGCTTTTCATAAATAGCCAAAAGTCGACTTTGTTGGATGAAGCTAGCAATGGAGGGGCGGAGAAAGCAAACTCAGAAGGAACGCACTTTCTGGATCTTTGGCAGCCAGAGATACCATCGCGATCTTCTTTAACGCTCTGGATCGCTTCCAAACCCCAAACTCTAAACTGTGTGGCTGAGGTGGATGGTGGGCGAGCAGAAATACCAGGGATCCACGGACAAGCCGTTTCGCTACATGTTCGGCAAGACAGAGTTTCAGGCGAGAGCTCGGGGAGTTCCTGGATGTTTGATCCACCAATACAGAATCAAATGCAACATCGCAGGACCCAGGTGCAAGAAGAGAGGGTTTACAGTAAAGTTTAGCGCTTTAAATGGAAAAGTCCATCGACAATTACATGGAAACTGGGGTTATGTAGTGGTTTGCAGGGATTAGGCTTCTTGGGGTTCCCATAGTAAGGACTATAATATTTTGGGGTCTATATGATATGGACACTGGGTTTATGTGGGCCACAGGTTTTGGGGTTTCAGGATGTCGGAGTTGGTTAGCAAAGCCCGCAAAACCTGGCCCTGGAGCCACCAGTACTTCTCTCCGGACCTGCCAAAATGCTTACTGGGGTTAGTAGGGAATA